>CM042838.1:58397785-58583827 GCA_023653725.1 Bungarus multicinctus | reverse complement strand
ACTGACACTCCACACTCCAACCAAACCCCTGCCTTGTTCATTCCCATTGTCAAATTTAGTAAAAAGTTACGTATCTTCTTGATTAATTTATTAGTATAGTTTTTATTGAGTGCTCTTTATGTTGCTGTCTATACAGTCTACAGAGTTCAATTCATCAACCAAATATTTGAAATTTATCTTCTTTATTTAGCAATTTTCTCTCCTACTCAGAAGATTCACCCTTACAAGCGGGAAAAACTTTTCAAATATTTTGGCACCCAAGCAAAGCACCAAGTTGTATCCGTGATTACAGGCCTCATATCCTAGAACCAAAGCTTTAGAAAATCTTGCTGGAAGCCTCGAGTATCAGTTTTTGTCTTCTTCCAATCCCGTCTTCTGCCATCTGAAGCCATCTGCTTTACTGTACTATTATAGGGATGGCACTGGTTAAGATATAAGTTATTACCTCTATCCCTATTAATCCACATTGATAAATAAACATAAATCATAAAGAAATTGTTATCTACAGAGGATCTTTTAGACAATATAAGCACACCCCAGAAGTGGTCTTGAATCTGTCTGCTTTAATTTAAATCTGGGAAAGCTGAGCTCAAAGAGAATGATAACAAGTCTGCCTCCAGAGGTTGATTTGTCCAAAAAAAAAAAAAAAAGGGGGGGGGGGGACAACTCCAGTTGGATTAGGTGTCTATTGATCTTTATATGGCTTAGTTAGCAATGAAAGTGATATCCTCTATCATATTCAGAAGTGCCCTATTAATCTTGCACAAGTTACAGAAAGGAACCCTGGTTCAAATGAAATCCTGTTCCTTCCATTCATTTGACTCTTATACATCTATAAGAATACTTCTCAACATAATTGGAATAAATATGAAATTAAGTATTTATTATAAGATTATTGATAAAGATGTAATTGCTAATGGGATGTATGTGAAATTAATATGAGTTATGTGGGAAATAAGTCATATGGAATTTGAGGGGGAATATATATGTATGTATGTATATGTATATGGATGGTATAGTAATAGATAAAATATATATATTGTTATTAGAATGTATAATTTGTCAAATGAATACAAGATGGAAAATATAACCTACGTACTGAAATGAGATTAGAGAGGGACTTGTGTTAAAATATAACAGTGGTACAATTAACATTAAAAGGGGATAAATGTTGGATAATACAACTAAATCTGTTAAACACTACAAATATGATTAATGATATATTATTGATAGTAAAAAGAGATATTTAGAATATGGAGATTGATAAAAAATAACTCATTGAAATAGTGAATAAAGAGAAAAACTGTATATTGAGGTTACATTTTATAATATTAAATGTATTAAATAAAGAAATAGTGTCATATTTGTTGTATAATGTAAGACACCCAGGTGTCACTGTTCACACAATGATATGTTTGTAGGTAAGAAAAATAAAAAAAATGTTTTTTAAAAAAGAATACTTTTCAACATATTTGTTATCAATTGTGTCCACTGAATTTATCCACAAAAGCATAAGAAAGGAAGTTGGGTGACATCAATTCAGCTGTGGCTAGATTCAGGATGTAACCTGTTGAATTTTTTTGTCCTTACTAAGTTTGTTTCTGAGTTGTGATTAAAATGAAAACAAGCAGTTGCACGAATTAAGTTCTTTATTTTCCACCCAAGAGCAACTACAGCAAGGTAGGCAGTTGTTAGACAGACAGTTGTAAAGCCCCCTTCCATCCAACACAGGTTATACATATTATAATCAGCCCCCACCCATCTCAGCATCATTCCATATAAAGGCCTTCCTTCCTTCCTAAGGCTTCTAACTTTTCAGAAAATATACTGTATTTAGCTAAAGAGAAGCTGCTATCCCTGGAATGTACACCTTATCTCACTTCCCTGGACAAGTTACTTTCAAGGCCTGAGAACAATGGAGAGCAAGAAGGCCAACAAAATCTTAAAATTCAGTAGTTTAATAAAAGCATAAACGCTTTAATAACATATTTTAATACTATATCCTATAAAATGTTCAGACAGGCCCATCAACCCAAGCCTCAACAACTGCAAATGTGCCTTTTGCACACCTGCAAAACTCATTGCAATCCTCAAACTTTTCACCATACAAGGAATGAATCTTTCAGAATCTTCTAGAAAATGTCAAGTGGAAGAAAAATCAAGCTCTTTGTGGCTTTATAACTTACTCCATGTAAGCAAAACTGGTCTATTCCTGTGCATTTGTTCATTCAATAACTTATATCACTTGGGCTGCTTAAATGTTTCTGTTTGGTCCAAGGTCAGGCACAAGAACTCTAATTGCTGCAAACTGTCTTCAGTTCCTAATTTAAGATCTGGAGGAGCTGAGCTGTATGAGAATGACAAGACCATCCCAATGGCTATTTTCTCAAGGAAAAGGATGTACATGACTTAAGCTAGCAATGAAAGGAGTATCTTTTGTTCATTTTCTGAAACACATTCACATATTTCAGGGTGGAACTCTAGATCAAATGAAACCCTGTTCCTTCAATTCATTTGACTCCACTCCTAACACTTACAGCACAATTTTCACAGTGTGTTAGTTCTCAGCTGCACCCAGTGAATCTTACCATACTCAGAGGAAAGGAAGTGGGAGTCACCTCCTTTCAACTGTGGCTAGATTGTACTCTGGATGTTGCCTATCAACCTAAACCTCAAAAACTCTGCAAATGTACATTTTGAACCTCTGTAAAAATCATTGCAGGGATCAAACTTTTCATCATGTATTGTATCAATTACATGTTTTAATTTAATTTAAATTCTATTTAATTCCATATTTGTCATAAAAAACAAACATCCAGAGTATAAAAAAAAAGTAATAAACAGCCTCCATCATCCACCGTAGGGAGTGCACTTCCTCATAAATACGCTGATATTTGCAGAACAAATTCTTGCTTCTTGGGAAGCATTATAACTAGGTACAAGTAAAATAGAAGAACTTTTAAAACTTTTCATCATTTAATTTGGTGTGTAAAGGCTAGAACTGAAAAATAAACAAGCAAGCTGGATAAAATAAAGTAATATGAAATGCATTGCTTCTCCTGAAACCTCTTTTGCCAATAATTCTCATATTTCCTTCTTGTTTTACTGAGATTTGGTAACCACGTTATTGTAAGTCGGTGGAGGAAGATTTGGTTCATCTGTGACTTCTCTACCTCTGATAACTTGGTAAGGCATAAAAAGCACGGTTGGCTGTAACAGAAAAGAACAGTCAAAACAAAAAATACTCAGGGATGCATCTGTTACTCTAGGTAGAAGGAATAGACTCTCCACTTGTGTGATTGCAATTGCGATGTTAGCAGTCTTACCAACAGGCTGAAATCCTTGATAGCTCAAAGTCTTGATAGAGAATTCTTTAAAACTATAAATTAGCAGGCAAATTATGAGCATTTAAATAACTTTTCCTGATCAAATCTGCCAACCTTATCCACACATTCAGAGAACGATTGCTCAGGATCTCCCACCTTCTTACCAAGAAGTGTGACAGGAAGTCCCTCATCCACCCAGTGAGTGTTCTCTGTATGGAGTAGATAACCTTCTGAAATAAAGATGGTACCACCTGGGATGGAAAGTGGTAAGAGAAGTGAACTGGCTTCTCCTGAGGACCTTTGGGGACTGGTTTTATTTTGTGCTTTAGTTTTTATTGGAGTTTTATATTGCTTATATTTTATGTTTCTGTATGGTTACTCCTAAGATCCAGCTTAATTGAGGAACTGGATAGATAAACAAACAAACAAACAAACAATATCCTTGTGATTTATTCTCAAAAGCTATCAGATTACTAACTTATTTTAAAAATGAAAAAGCATTGTGAGAAAATGTTATCAAGTGACAGATCCTTTAAATTAATGTAGTTACACCTCTAAAGTAACTATATTTAGAACTGAGCCCTCTAAAAAGCCTTCAGTTTAGTGGTACATGACAAACTACTACTAAAACTAAAATCTTATGGTATCTCTGGACAACTGCATAACTGGATAGAAGCATTCCTGTCAAACAGACAACAAATGGTCAAAATTGGGAGCGTCTTATCAAATTCTGTACCTGTCAACAGTGAAGTCCCCCAAGGCAGTATTCTAGGACCAACTCTTTTCATACTCTACATAAATGACCTCTGCGATCATATTAAGAGCAACTGCGTTCTCTTTGCTGATGATGTAAAGCTATTCAACACCACTGACAATACTGCTACCCTTCAAAAATACCTCGACTATGCATCAGAATGGTCAAACAAACAGCAACTTCAAATCTCAACAAATAAATGCTCTGTCTTACATATTGGCAAAAAAAATCAGAAAATAAAATACAAGCTGAATAGTCAAAACCTTGTTGATGATCCAAACTCTGTCAAGGACCTTGGAGTACTCATCTCTAATGATCTAAGTGCTAGAGCCCACTGTAACTACATAGCGAAAAAGGCATTAAGAGTTGTTAACCTAACCCTGCGTAGCTATTTCTCTGGTAATATCACACTACTAACTAGGGCATACAAAACATTTGCCAGACCAATACTCAAATACAGCTCATCAGTCTGGAACCCACATTATGTATCTGATATTAACACAGTTGAGAAAGTCCAGAAATATTTCACAAGAAGAGTTCTACACTCCTCTACTCGTTGCAGAATAACTTATGCCACCAGACTCGAAATTCTAGACCTAGAAAATCTAGAACTATGCCGTCTTCGGTCCGATCTAAGTATAGTATATAAAATCATACATTGCAATATCCTACCTGTCAATGAATACTTCAGCTTCAACCATAACAATACAAGAGCAAACAATAGATACAAACTCAAGGTTAACCGCACCAAACTTGATTGCAGGAAATACAACTTCAGCAACAGAGTGATCAATATCTGGAATACTCTACCTGACTCAGTGGTTTCTTCCCCAAACCCCAAAAACTTTAACCTTAGACTTTCTACTGTTGACCTCACCCCTTTCCTAAGAGATCTGTAGGGGGCGTGCATAAGCACACCAAAGTGCCTACCATCCCAGTCCTATTGTTTCTTTTATTTTTCTTATATGTACTTATTTCTTGTATTCATAACTATGTTTATCCTTATACCTATTATCTTGTAAGCGATTGACAAATCAAATAAATCAAATAAATAAATAAATAAATAAAATGGAGACACCAACTTCTGCATCACTGATTTATAAAAAGACCACACAAACTGTGTTATATTCATGACATTCACCCTCTAGCACAGGGGTCGCCAACCTTTTGGACCTCAGGGACCACCAAACTCATCAAACTTGGATCCCAGGGACCATTAACTGGTTCTGTGGGTGTGGCCTAATTTGTGGCTGTGGCTCGGTGGTCATGTGACTGGCTGGGCATGGCTTGTATGTAAATATTATAAATATTTATATATATTGAATTTTTTATTTTAAAAAAGAGCAACTTTTACCCAAAATCAGGCAAAGCAGGCAGGCAGATTGAGTTGCTCACAGAATCACAGATTCATTCAGAGATCTATCTATCTGCCATCGGCTAGCTCAGTCTGTCACATAAAATTTGCTAGCAAGCAAACTCACAAAATTAACTCACAACACACCATGCATGTAAATGTTGAATTTTTTATTTTAAAAAAAGAGCAACTTTTATCCAAAATCAGGCAAAGCAGGCAGATTGAGTTGCTCACAGATACATTCAATGATCTATCTATCTATCTATCTATCTATCTATCTATCTATCTATCTGCCATCGGCTAGCTCAGTCTCTCAAATTTTGTTGCCGTGAGTCTGCACTGAATTTACTTGCAAGCAGAACTTCCGTCATAAGGGAGGTTTGGCTGTACTTAAAAGCAGAGCCGAAGATCTAAAGACTAGCTGGCAAGCAAGAAATCCAACCGTTTTCTGCTTCCTAGCTAATCTAAATCTCCCGGCACAGAGAACAGATGATGGTCGGAAAAAGGAAAAATAGAAATTTTGCAGGGTAAGGAGTGAGTGGGCAGGGAGGGTTCCCGTGGGCCATGTGGGCAGTGCAGTACTTGTGTTTCTGCACAGCCTGGATTAATTGCTTTCGGGGGATGGTCTTGGGGTGAGATTTCTCTGCAGCTCTCCAAAATTTTCTCACAGCTCACCAGTGGGCTGCGGCGCACCGGTTGCCAACCGCTGCTCTAGCAAAACAGAAACTGGGGGAAAATTGCATCATCTAATTATTCATATGCAGGGTGTTGGATCACAATTCAAACATCTCCTAGTTATAAAGCTTATTAGGTACCCTGAGTAGCCAGTCTCACCTATTGTTCAGGGTAATAGCAAAGAAACAAACAAAAGGTCAGGGTAGGTGGAATGCAGATATAAAGAAGAAAAATGGACAATCTTCTTTACATTCTTTAACAATAACAACTGCTGAAGCTATTATCGAAGTATCAAATATTTACCTGGTCATCAAGACAGCAACTTGCCAGGCAGCCAAAGTGAGTCAGTGAAACAGCGATGCAAAATTCCAGCATGCTGAACAAGAACAGCACACAGGACAGACCATAAGCAGTATTCTGTAGAGTAGGAAGACATGTGGAAAGATAGATGTAATTTGCTTGGATATTTTTGTAGTGGTATGTATTTTATTTTATTGAATGTGCTACACCATTAAAAGGGACTCCCATCTGCTCCCTTGGGAAACACTGGGAGGAACAATTGTATTGGGAAAAACAGAGACACTGTACAGTTAACCCTTGAGTTACAACCACAATTGGGACCAGAATTTCCACTGTTATGCAAGGAGGTTGTTAAGTGAGTCGGCATAATTTTACCTTTTCTGCCACTCTTGTTAGGGTTAGAGGAATTCCAGATATAACTGAGAATCAAATGGGGATCAGTCTTATTTCAGATTGACACATAAAAGTTAAATCATTGCATAGCAGCAGGTATTTCACCTGAGCCTTATTTCTCCTTCATGCACCACAAAAAGCTGTTCATGTAGGACGAAGCAGAGAAGAACAGTCCAATGCTTGGTCTAAAACATTAGTTTTGCCAATGCAGAAATTCTCAGCTCTCCTAGCCAAACCAGCTAAAGGATATCGTTCATGCTAGACGGTGGAATTAATGTTAGCAGGAAAAAGTCAGCTTGGAGCCGTTGAAGTAATGTGGAAGTTGGAGGCCCTGGGTCAGACCATGGCAAGGACATCCCATAGTATTGTGGGATTCCCCCACCCCCAGTTGTGAAGGCAATAGTATGATGCACATTACTTTATCATTTTTATTCTTATTCAGGTTATGATGACCCAAACACACTGGAACATTTTGGGTGTATGTTCTCCTGAATTACCCTAAGAGTCACAAGGGACAGAACCCACAGCAGTGACAGCAAATTAATTCATTCTGCACCTGCACATTTTCCTTATTTGGGAAATATACCATCTCTGTTCCTGTAACCCAGAACCATTTACAATCATTCAAATAGATTCTGATTTGCAGCTGTTGCTTTGGAAGAGCCCTGTATTCAATGTGTGGAATCTCATGGATCTAAGTACTATGTGTGTAACATCCTTGAGTCAACATCAAAAATAATGAAGGCATCAAATGCCTAGTCCCTATGGCCAGCCCCTTTCCTGCCCATTGTTGCTCCTATTCTGATTTACTCCTGAATGCTATTAGCCTTCCCTGGCTTCTAAAAAATCCCACCTGTTACAGACTGGTTTTCTCCTCTGACTTCGCTACCAACTATTTTCAGCGTATCATCAGTCAATAAGGAAGCCTTCACGCACTCAGGGTACTACAACAGAAATGGCGTGTCTGTTGTACCTTCCTTCCACCCTCAGTTTGGGCATTTCTCAAGTTAAATTTAAGGTAAAATAAAGATACATATGAAAAGACATTGGGTACTGATAAACAACCAAATATTTACACTGTACTGAGACATAATCAAAGGATATATCTAAAACATATTTACCATTTTAAAAAAATCTGTCCCCCTCCCAACTAAAAAGAAAGAAACTGGAGAAGAAGGAAGAAATCTACAAAGTCCTATGCCGTTTGTACCTTAACGACCAGAAGGTTGCTTGCCCTTATTTAACAAATATATGTATATTTTGCAAATTCAAATGAAATAGAACAATTTTCTTGGGGCTAAGACTTATTTAAGGAAAGTTTTCAAACAAATGTCAAAGAGTCTGGGATATCCCAGCTGCATATATAATCTCCTTCTGGATTCTGCACATGAAGTCAAAATGTCAGACAAGATTGGTTTACTTACAGGTTGGTCATTGGTATAATGACGGATATACCAGTGTCTGGAAAGAGGACTGAAGGTTATCAGCTCGCACATATACAGGATGATGCCAATTAATGACATTATAGCACTTGTGATGTTCATTCCTACACTAGATCCCACCTGAAACAGTAATACACCAAAAGGAGAGAAATTATAATTACAATGTTAGCATAAGTCTTATTAAATGCAAAGTATAAAAACAATTACCCCAACTATGGTAAAAACAGTGACAAAGAAATTCTATGTGGGTGCTTAATACACATAACCAGTCAGTGGGTGAACCAGACAACATTCACAAAGATCATAGGAATCAAACATCAGCAACAACACATTTTCCCACAGTGGAAATGCAAAGCCCACAAGTTCATTTGAAGGTTTTCTAAAACTGTCAAATTCCTTCTTTCTGTTGTCTGGATGTCAGCCTCCATTCAAGACCATGTGGTTAAAAGGGACAGGAAAAATGGTACAACTTTTTCATTCCTTAACATTTTGCTTAAAGAAATCCCACACTATTTATTGTAAGACATGGTATGCTCTAAGCATTAAATGTTAATGTTAAATGCTCTTATAGCTAAAAGACATTACAGAGAGGCTACTGGAGAGGTGGGAATGGAGAAATCCTTGGAGCCAGTAGTGAGAATTCTGAACATTTAAAAATTGCTCTGTTTTTAATTCTCCCTTGACAGGAATATCGTATTTTTCTACCAAGATAGTCATTATTTTCCTCTTCAACCCACACTGTGTTCCTTTACAAGATAAAAACATGTCTATGTTGCCATAAACACACTTTAAATCAAGAGGGGAGAAAGTAAGCTCTTTGTAGGAGAGTTACCATCAGCTCTCTCCTCCCTTTGATTCCCAAGAGGATTCCCACTCTAGTTCCATACTTTTACTCCTAACATGCTGGGTTTCTTTCTAATGTTGCTTTCATGTAGGAATACTTCTGAAACTGGACCATCTGTCGAGGAGGAGGAGCAGGAGGAGGAATAATGTTGGAGGCAGGGGTGGGATTCTATCGGTTTGGACCGGTTCAAGTGAACCGGATGTTAAGTTTTCATCTGCTTTGCTGAACCGCTATTATAATATAACCGGTATTTCAACTGAACCGCTGGCCCCTCTCACCCCTCCCCACCCCTCCCAGGAGTCTCCATGCGATGCAGGTAAGTGTAGGGTCCAAGCAGAGGCTCTGGCAGGGGGAAAAAAACAGGACTTCCAAAAGTCTAGAAACGGGCCTGTTTCCAGCTTCCGGAAGGCCTCCAGAACCCAGGGGAGGCATCTGAATCCTCAGTTAGGCGAAAAACAGCCCTCCCAGAAGTACCAGAAATCTGGTAACTGGCCTGTTTCTGGCTTATGGTGGGCCTACAGAGCCCAGGAGAGGCCGTTTTGCCCTCCCAGAAGTCTGGGGGACGACTCTGGACCCTTGGGAAGGCGAAAAATGGCCCTCCCAGAAGTACCAGAAGTCTGATAACTGGCCTGTTTCCGGCTTATGGTGGGCCTACAGAGCCCAGGAGAGGCCGTTTTGCCCTCCCAGAAGTCTGGGGGAGGACTCTGGACGCTTGGGAAGGCGAAAAATGGCCCTCCCAGAAGTACCGGTAGGCCACATCCACTATCCACCCAGCAAACAGGCATAGAACCAGTTGCTGAGATTTTTGAATCCCACCCTTAGTTGGAGGTATGCTTCAAGATTAGAACATGCAAGAAGACATCTCTGCTCAGGACTTGCAATAGCAGTAGCACTTAGACTTATATACCACTTCACAGTGCTTTACAGCCCTCTCTAAGCAATTTACAGAGTTAACATATTGTCCCCAGCAATCTGGGTCCTCATTTTACCCACCTCGGAAGGATGGAAGGCTGAGTCAACCTTGAGCCTGGTGGGATTTGAACTGCCAAATTGCAGGCAGCCAGCAGTCAACAGAAGTAGCCTGCAGTACTAACTGCGATAGCCTGCAGTACTCTAACAACTGCATCACCGTGGTTAAAGATGTCTTTTGATATTATTCTGGTTTTGGGAAATCCAGTTAACACTTTTTCTTAGCTTCATGTTTGCTAGGGGTATTGGGGTTATCACTTCCAGAATTGACAGAGATTTGAAGGCTTCACTCTCTGTATTTTGAAATAATTCTCTTTTTTGGAATTGCCCTCTGGTTGAATGTTTTGAGGACAGAAAAAGTTCATCTCGCTGACCCTGTAGCTTTGATACAGTCAGCATTCTAACCACTGTGCCACCGCGGCTCACCATTACTAGTAGCAACTAAAGAAGTTCTGGTAGAACAAGCACCCAAATCATGGTCATTAACTCTCTCAGGCTTCTCTCATTTCGTCATGGTACTGATAGAACTTGCAGTGTTGCAGGTTGCACATCAGGAAGGGAACTTAGCAAGAAGCCCATCACAGAATGGGGACCAAGGGAGGCTCAAATTCTGGATGGTTGAACATCCTCATAGAACTTTTGATGAAAGCAAAGGAAAGGGGGGAGGGTGCTTTTGATTTTTCTTTTCCTTTCTAAATGTTGACTTAAGACTGAGCAGTATCTGAAGAGAATTAACACAATAAAAGGTCCTGAGATCTTACAAAGAAACAGCATAAAAGAAATTCAAACGCTACACAGGTTTCTCACCAAATAACGATTTGGACGGTTTGCAGATGCTACACAAAGTGATCCAGAAGAAATAAACTATGGAAAAAGAAAAAGAAATGATTGTATTTTCACTGGAAATAAAAGAGAGAAATTATCACAAAATGATGGCACCCAGAGGCTAGGGAGGTTTCAGTGCAAACAAAAACTTTTATAAGTATCCATAAGCCATTACTACAATGGTGCATGACTCAACAAAAATTCACACATACTTACAAATATCCCTCCCCAAAAGGGGTAACCTCCAATTGTGGAGAAGGGGATAAAAGTGAAAGGAATAGACAATGAAGAAACTGAGACAGCCCCAAAGCCAATGTGGATCAGTCCAATCATGATTTCGACAGCCTGCAGAAGGAAAGCACACAAAATAAGACAACTTCATTTGCCGAATCTGAGAAAAATATTCTGATTTGTTACCACCCCAGGAAAAACATCATTTCTATCCATCTTAGAATAGTCCTTCAAGGGGGTTGGGGTTTCTAAGCTTGCAGTATAGATGTTGACCCAAGGCCTGGTTTCCTATGGTGAAAAATCCTAATGGGGAGAAGGGACAGTTTGAGACACCCTTATCACTTTGTACCATACATTTACTCCAGACTATGCTCTAGTTTGACCCTCAGTGGGACGGCTTTTGTCAGGAAGATGGTCTGTAGAAATATCATAATGGGCCTTTGAGAGTGGAATGCTACTTCTTTTACTGCAGATTCCTCTGTAGCAGGAAGTTACGCGCAGTCATAAGCACAAAGTGCTTGGGCTGGAACCAATCCATGACCAGGTTTTTCTGGAGAAATGCCCAACAGTTTCACTTCTCAGAGGGAAGGGAGAAATAGAGACATGGCTGAAACCATGGCTTAGCTCTTTCTCAGTTAAAGAGCAAAGCAAAAGAATGAATATCTGAGTCAAAATGTTTTGTAGAAACACAAATGAAATGACCAGGAAGAACAGAGATTTCCGGAGTAGATTCCAGAATCAGACAACAGACAAGACAAAGTCCATATCTTCAATGTGGGGCTCTCAGGTCTCTACAAAGCTCTAAAACTTTAATGGACTTCAAACAGACACATAGCAATGCATGTGTACCCCAAGCACTTTGGGCTCAGCCTTGAGGAATGTCTCCAAAAGACTCTTTTGTGGGACTTGTTGAGGAGCACTGGTGGAAATCCCAAGTTGCTGATCTCCATACTGAGGATATGGAGTTGCTCCAGATGCCTGTAGAGCAACACTGTGCAATCCAGGGACCGTTTGGATTATGTTCGCTCCATCAGAGGGGATGACAACTGTGGTTTCACTGGCCATGCTTGCTGGAAGTGTTGCCACAGCCAAGTTACCTGCAAACAAACAAGTGAGGAAAAGTTAAGGTCTTAACATCAAGGAGGCAAATTCTGGTCCTTCTTCTTAATGTCACTTTATGAGATAATATTTGCCTGCAGCAAAACTGAAAAAGGTTGCCAGAAGTGTTCATGGAACAGGTAGCAAATACAGGACTTTCTCAGGGATAGAAATCCTCCTTTTGCCCACCATTTAGCCAGAACCAAAGAAGCTTCTAGCTTAAGAAGTGAAATGTTTTCAAAGAAAAAAACCCAAAAGACTCCAGTTGCCTTTTGAAAAGCATCTTTGGGACAACCATGACCTGGAGGATTGAGAATCTTCATAGACATCAGTTGAGAAAAAGTTAAGGAGAACAGAGAGAACATAATATTTTTCAATGCAAAAGATCTCTTTCTGATCTTAGCACCACCTCGGAATCCCCCAGCTAAATGGCATTTCCATTTGGGCAAGGTTTTATTGTACTTCCCTCTTGTCCTATTACTGGCCCATAGATCTAAAGACATCAGGCATGGATGATCATGTTGATTGCCATCTTCCAGGAAGGTCATACAGATTTGGACATTAGTTACTGGGAAGGACACAAGAGCACGATCTGTATCCCACCTTTGCTTCATTGATGTGGTGAGGTTTCTTATCAGGACACAACTGGACCATCAACCTGGATTTCCCCCCCAAAAAAACTCCAGACAATCCTAGAAAGCTTTGAAGTGATACAGTAACATCCCAGCTGCCATCACATCTAATAGCCCTCCGGATTTTTAAAACTCTGACCAAAGGCCCCGAATTAATCCCACCAGTTAGGATTTGTACAGCCCTTAAGAGGAAGCTATTTCCCTTTTGAGCTGTATTAATTAGAAGTCAAAGTTAAGCGAGAATCGACCCATCTACATTCTTTTGAATGGTGAACTTCAATATTGAATCTTAGTAAGTTTACAGGGCGTCTTTGCGCGCGTTGGGCACATCCATCACAAGACTGAATGCAAACTCTTCCTGACCGCTAATTCTCCCCTGAAATCTTCCCATCTAAAAGACCTGAGGTGGCTGAGAAGACCGCGGGTGGATGGCTGCGGGGGAGAACCGGCAGGCACGGGATGGTCCACGTATTAATTCCATATTAATTTTTAAAGAAGTAATCAGAATTTACTCACGACAAGCGCTCAAGACGAGATGCACGGAAGCCTCAGGGGAAACGAAAGTTTCCTTAAAGAGAACAAATGGAGGGCGGGGCTCCCCCACCTACTAAAAGGAGGGATTTACTCATCTTAATCGAGGACCGCAGGTAAACCTTCTTTCTTGTCCCTTCAATTGTTGCAACAAATAACAGTTTGGGCCAGGAACCTTCTGCTTGTTCAGAGATGAGAGGAAAATTATCCAAGTTTATAAAGTTCCGTTATTCACGGGCTAAAACGAATCACTGAAATCAAACGCATCTCTTTCGCTTCCCTTTCTCCCAAAGTACGCAAGTCCCGTTCTTGGAGGAGCTCGTTTTCAACCCCTCGGCGGCTTCCCAACCTTTGCAGGAATCGCCAGAAAGAAAAACAAGAGGACGCGCATTGTGATCACAAAGCCTTCCTGTCCGTCCGACACCTAACAAATCTCCGGACAACCCTAGAAAACAGTGAAGGGATACAGTAACATCCCAACTGCTGTCACATCTATTCAGATCACTTTAAGCCGCTTTCATCCAGCGGAGAGGATTTTTTTCCTCATCTTTCCCTCCAGGGAAGCTCCTTACAGCTTTCGGTTTCTTCTTTTAGGCGTTTGAACAGGGAAAGCCGCAACGGCGTGAAGGGGAGGCTGGTGGGAGTCGATCCCAACCTCCGATTGCGCTCCTGGCGAAACTCTCCCTGGAAAGCTTCCAAGGATCTGAGAAGCCGCTGAAATACCTGGACCAGATGCTTTTAGCAGATGCTACAGAAGCCCTCTCCGTGCATTGGCAAAGTTATATTGGGTTAACCTATTAGGTTTCCTTTTGCACCACTGAACATTTGCTTTTTGGTTGACTCCTGCCAAGCATAGAGAGAATTTTCTCCTTAGAAGACCAGTTATAACAGGATTCGCCTTCACTGGTGAGATAAACTTCTGCTCTGTTGGGAGAGTCCCCCATTCCTTCACTCTATATGTTACACGGAAGCGCCCTCTGGCTTCCTGATCCACCTATTGCTGTTTTCTATTGGCTGTTCTACGAACGACTATGGAGTTCTCTACTTGGAGCTGCCATAACAGTGTATTGCAGGGGAAAATTCCCAAATATTCCCTCTAACCTGGGTGCTTGGAGGACGGGGAGGAGGAGAGTTCTGAAAGAGGTCTGGACTGGCTGATTTAACTATCGTTCAATCTTACTGATCTTGTAATAACCAGCCTGTCCATCCACTGCAAAAACCAATGGCCCAACAGGTAAATCCCTTCATGGAGTGCTGTGTCCACACAGGTCTTGCTCTGCTATTTTTTCTGACTCTAACAGAAAGACCACTGAGCAGAAACCTGGTCACGAGGAATGCCTCACAGGGTTACCTGCCTATTGGGCCTTTGTCCCCTATCAGGGGCTGACAGAAAGGTCATTTTTGAGAGGGCTTGACCTATCACTAGCACAGCCTCCAGAGTGGTGGAGAAAGCATAAAGAACTCCCTTTCTAGAGTGACCTGCCTGTCAGTCAGACAGATATGGAGCCAACCCACAAAGCAACTGGCCTGCTGGGAAATTAAAACTGCTGACAGGGAGGGAGCTCCCCAGCAGTTCTGGGTTATGCTGTTCTACAGTCTTGGTGAGGCACCTCTTCTTGTGGGATCATGTCTGTCCAGCATCACAACCCCAGATGGCCTTGGATGGAAGTCAGCAGCCATGCTATCAGTGAAGCCAAACAAATTGTGCATATAACAAGGGCTGTTATAAGGGAAGATGGAAAACATGATTTCCACATTGAATCAGAGAAAGGGAATGGTAGCTGCACTCATCTATGGACTGGAAATGAGAGGGAGGCTGTATCATCATAATAAAATAAATTCATCAGAAATCATAAGATGCAACACTCAGTGTCCTATTGGCACAGTAAGTGGGAGGGGCAGATATGGCGGGGGTAGAGAGCTATATCAGGTTGTGGGATCGCGCAGTCGCTGTCTTCAAGCGGTAGCGCGCTCCGACCCTCTTCACCTGTCCTGCAGGCCTGGTTGTCCAGAGCCTCAGGCCCTGAGTATCCAGCTGATGCTGTGCAATGCCAGGTCCATTGTGAATAAAGCCCCCCTGATTTACGAACTTACTCAGGAAGAGGGCGTGGACCTGGTAGATATTACCGAAACCTGGTTGGGGCCAGAGGTTGGTATTCCTCTGAAGAAGATGTGCCCACCAGGTTACTTAGCATTTCATCAGCCTAGGTCTCAGGGAAGGGGTGGTGGGGTGGCGGTGCTTATGAGAGAGGTCTTTTGTCTTAGGGAGGCCACTGTTCCTCAGACGGCTGGTTGTGAGTCTCTCTTTGTGAAGTGGGGGCAGGGGGTTCAGATGGGCCTTTTGATAGCATATCTGGCTCCCTGCCACATGTCACTGGCCCTGCCCGGACTCCTCGAGGTGATAGCCGAGCTGGCGGTTGGGACCCCTAGGCTTTTAGTCATGGGGGATTTCAACCTGCCTTCGCTTGGGGAAACCTCTGGGGTAGCTCGGGAGTTCATGGCTTCCATGATGGCCATGGACCTGACCCAACTAGTTTCTGGCCCCACTCACATGGGGGGACACACGCTGGACCTGATTTTTGTCTCTGGTCAGTGGTTGAATGACTGTAGCTTCGGGGACTTAGTTATCAAACCCTTGTCATGGACAGATAATTCAGATTACAAGATGGTGACTGGAAGCTCCGTTTGGGGGAGCTCCGCCAAGCGTTCGCTTCTGCCAGCTGAGCCTGCCTCCCCTCTCGGCCCCCATGTATGGTAGGGGTACCGAGGGGTTTGGGGACGTCCAGGGCGACGGACGAGCTGCCAGGAGGTTGCCTGGGTGGTTCCTTTGGGCGGCAGTGGCGGTCGCTATTCTAGCGGTCTCTATTCTAGTCGGTCTCTATTCTAGTCCCAGGAATTCTAGCAGCCAGAATTCCTGGGACTGCCCCATGGTCGGGGGCTCTTCAGAGATGTCTTGCCTTGGTGCCGGCTGCCTCGGAGATGGTCCTGTCACGGCTGCTGCGGCTACTGCAGATGGTGACAGTGGGTGGTGTCGCGGCGGCCGCGGGGGGGCGGAGGCCTCGTCGCGGTCGTTTTGTGGCTGGAGGCCCCGCTGCGAACCCGGACCCCATTTCATCTGGCTCTACCATGGCTAGGGGTGGCGTAATGGCGGCCAGTGGTGGCGGGCAGCACTATGGTGGCCGCGGGGGGCGGAGGCGGCACCGATGCCAGCGGGTTTCCTGTGAGCGCCGCGATTGCCATGCTCACCTTCTGGATAAGGGTCTTGTGGACAATGGACTGCCAGTTTTTAACCATCGCAGCCACAGCGGAGGGTGTTGTCATGGCCACAGGCGAAGGGCGGCGCTGAGGCGGCCATGGATGGTGGCGGCGTTGCTGCCACCGCGGCTACCGTGGGCACCCCGCAGTGGGTCACCCTGTGGCTGATAGTTCTGCTGCAGCCTCGTGCTTTGTTTCCAACTGTTCTGCTTCCATCTGCTGCTCCAAGGACTTGGACAATCTTGTTCTGGTCTCCGCGGCTGTTGTAGGTGGTGGCCGCCTTGTCGTGGAGGGTGTCAGCCCCTCTGGCATGGCGGCCCCACCGGCAGCTGTGGAGACAGCGTCTGCGTCAACTGGGAGACGTGGACGGCAGAGCGGACGACGGCATCAAGGGCGCCAATGGCAGTGGCAACAGCGGTGCTGGCCTGCCCGAACGACGCCAGTGGTCTTGACGAAGATGGCCTCAGGGACAAAGACAGCAGCCCCGATGACGTCGCCGATGGTTGCTGTGCAACCCCAACGACGGCAGAGTCGGTGGGGGTCTGGTCCGGGGTTGGCTTGCGGCATGAAGACGGTGGTCCTTGAACCAGCGGTGACGGTGGCTAAAAGACCAATTAGCTATTCTTCGGCGGATTTACGGGCTCTGGGGAGGGTCCCCCACTCCCTGAAGTGGCCCTCCAGTCTATCAACAGCCTATCTCAAAGACAGTTCCTGGGATCCGGAGAGGTGGCATGACCATCAGAAAAGGAGTTGTAGGCGAGTTTTGTCGGAGTTGGGGAGGGTGACTAGGAGAGGGTTGGGGGATGGTGATTTATTGGGGTTAGGGAGGATACCCGGACCGGGTTTGGGGGGCTGAATACCACCACAT
Organism: Bungarus multicinctus; assembly: GCA_023653725.1. Taxonomy (NCBI): domain Eukaryota; kingdom Metazoa; phylum Chordata; class Lepidosauria; order Squamata; family Elapidae; genus Bungarus; species Bungarus multicinctus. Next base: position 58,566,330 of record CM042838.1, on the reverse strand, counting down.
GTTTGTTGGACCCATGTCCCTCCTGGTTGTTTTCGACCGCCAGGGAGGTGACACGAGGCTAGCTCCAGGGGATTATCAACGCTTCGTTGAGAGAAGGGTCGCTCCCTACTGCCCTGAAGATGGTGGTGGTACGGCCCCTCCTCAAGAAGCCTGCCCTGGACCCGGCTGTTTTAAATAACTATCATCCAGTCTCCAACCTTCCTTTTTTAGCGAAGATTGTTGAGAGTGTGGTGGCACGTCAGCTCCCTCAGTACCTGGAGGAAGCGACTTACCTCGATTCGTTCCAATTGGGCTTCAGGCCTGGGCATAGTACCGAAACAGCATTGGTCACGTTGGTTGATGATCTCTGGAGGGCCCGTGACAGGGGGTTTTCCTCTGTCCTGTTTCTGTTAGATCTCTCAGCGGCTTTTGATACTATCGACCATAGTATCTTATTGCAGCGGTTGGAGGGGTTGGGGATTGGGGGAACTGTCTTGCGATGGTTCTCCTCCTTCCTCTCCAACCGCTCGCAATTTGTGTTGACGGGGGGGAGAGGTCCACCTCTAGGCCCCTCATTTGTGGGGTGCCTCAGGGGTCGATCCTCTCCCCTCTTTTGTTCAACATTTATGTGAAGCCGCTGGGGGAGATCATCCATGGTTTTGGGGTGCGGTGTCATCTGTATGCGGATGATACTCAGCTTTACATTTCCACCCCAAGCCACCCCAACGATGCTGTGGAGGCTATGTCCCGGTGCCTGGAGGCCGTGAGGATTTGGATGGGTGGGAACAGGCTCCGGCTCAACCCTTCCAAGACTGAGTGGCTGTGGTTTCCAGCACCCCGATATAGTCAGCTGACTCCGTCGCTGGCTATTGGGGGAGAGATCTTACCCCCCACAGGGAGGACTCGTAATTTGGGTGTCCTCCTGGATGCACGGCTGTCTTTAGAAGAACATATTACGGCCGTCTTCAGGGGGGGCTTTTTATCAGGTTCGCCTAATTCACCAGTTGCCCTTTCTGGATCGGGATGTCTTACGTATGGTCACTCATGCCCTTGTCACCTCTCACCTGGACTACTATAACGCTCTCTACATGGGTCTCCCTACAGGGAGCACCTGGAGACTCCAACTGGTACAAAATGCAGCCGCGAGGGTGGTTATGGGGGCGTCACGAAGCTCCCATGTAACGCCTCTCCTGCACGAGCTGCATTGGTTGCCGGTGGTTTTCCGGGTTTGCTTTAAGGTTCTGGTTTTGACCTTTAAAGTGATCCATGGCATTGGACCAGGTTATCTGCAGGACCGCGTTCTGCCAGTAGTCTCCCACCGACCTGTGCGTTCCCACAGGGAGGGCCTTCTTCGGGTGCCATCGGCTTCTATGTGCTGCCTGGCGGCTCCTAGAGGTAGGACCTTCTCTGTCAGGGCCCCCGCTCTCTGGAATGGTCTGCCTCCAGAAATACACAATAACATGGACCTGAGAGCTTTCAGACGTGCATTAAAAACCTGGCTCTTCAAGCAGGCCGGCCTAGGCTGAAATGGGATTTTTAATTTAGTATTTGTGTTTTAAATTGGGATTTTAAATTTTGGGTTTTAATAATTTATTGGGGGAGGGTATAATTTTAGACAGCCTAAAATATTTAATTCTTTTTAACTTTTATAATTGTAGTGAAGTTTTACGGTTGGCTGTGCATCGCCCTGAGTCCTTCGGGAGAAGGGCGGTATATAAGTATAATTAATAAATAAATAAATAGTCATAGGATACTAAATAAGCAATCAATATAAATCCTACTAGGATACTAAATGCAACAATGTAATTAATATAATTAATACAAGGTACAAACAACAGTTATAGTCATAAAAATATAAAATACTGTTTCCCTAGCCTGATTTTTAAGTATGTGTCTAATATAAGCCCTATCCCAAACATAATCCTTAGTGAAGAGGGATGGGTGTGGCCAGCCTAGTAGACGGCAAGCATGTGGAGGCCAATGGTGTCCAGCAGCAGCATAGCCCAGGCAGTGCAGGTGAATTGATTACCTGTCCTAGCAGCAGATGGAGGCAGAGGTGGGGAGGATGCACAAGTCTGTGAGAAAACCAAATCATGCCTCCTCCCCCCAATGCCTCTGCCCTTTGCAGCTTGAATAGGGAATCAACTCACCTGTGCTGTGCGGGCTGCACAGCCCAAAGTGTGCCAACCAAAGGACTGATGGGCTGCAGCTATTACCAGATACACTCAGCCCCAGCATGCTTGCCACCTCTTGTGTGAATGCCAGGGGTAGGATGCTCAGTCAGGCTGATCACTCTGAAATTGTGTTTCCCTGAAAATAAGGCATAGTGCTTACTTTGGAGCCCAAAAATATATAAGACCGGGTCCTATTTTCAGGGAAACCCATTAGTTAATAGGAACGATGAGAAGGATAATAGTAATAGAGCCCTATTAGATAGTTTGACAATGTTATGGGAATTAGTTGTTTAGCAGAGTGGGTGGCAGGGGGGAGAAAAATGCCCTTGTATCTAATTGTTCAGGCGTGCAATGCCCTATAGCACATCTTTGTAGTAGCAATAGAGATCCTGTAGAGGATGCACGCAGTGTACTGCTGTACCAATACACATGGGCCTCTTTGCATCTCATTCCCTGTCCCGTGCTGGTAAGTCCTGGACTTGTATGTGATCTCACCTTACTAACATCACTACTATTCTTAAGGATTGGTGGGGGAATTCACCAATCCTAATGCTGTATCTATGTTGCCTTTGTCTGCTTGTAAAAATCATATAAAAAGAATAAATGCTGCCCAGGCAGTTAGAGATCTTGGAACACTGGAAATGACTGGTCTTTGAATTCCATCAATCTTTAGAGAAGAAGTTGAAAGAGTTTATGTATGTATGGCAGAGAAATGCCAGGATGGTTGCACTGTGTTTGATATCTATATATGTAAACAATAAAAATAACTTTTTAAAAAAAGAACTTATCATATATAGAGTAAAATATTAAAGATACATTCTACTTGCAAAAGAAATAAAAAGAAAGGGAGGGAAGGAGGGAGGGAAGGAAGGAAGGAAGGAAGGAAGGAAGGAAGGAAGGAAGGAAGGAAGGAAGGAAGGAAGGAAGAGTTTATGTCCAGTTATGTGAGAGGTCTGTAGATATTTTCACAGTCCTCTTCCTGGTTCATGCAGTATACAGGTCCTTAATGGAAGGCTGGTAACAGTTGTTTTTTCTGCAGTTCTAACTATTTGTTGAAGTCTGTATCTAGTTTGGTTGCTGTGCCAAACCAGTCCATTATAAAAGTGCAAATGAGAGACTCAATGATTCCTTTGTAGAACTGCATCAGCAGCTTCTAGGGCAGTCTGAGCTTTCTGAGTTGACACAGGAAGAACATTATTTGTTTTGCTTTTTTGATGACATTTTTGATGTTACATGTCTATTTTAAGTCTTGAGATACAGTAGAACCTAAGAAATCGAAGGTTCCTACTGTTGAACAATAGGAGGACTTCTCCTAAAAGCTACTATCATTTCTACAATTTTGAGTGTATTTCGTTCAAGACTGTTCCGGAGGCTAATAGTTCAACTTCCCATCTGTATGCAGATTCATCAAAGAAAGGACGTAAAGAGCATCATCATTTCAACTGAGCTAGATTATATTCAGAATACTGTCTATCAACCTAAACCTCGAAAACTCTGCAAATGTACATTTTGTACACGTATAAAATCATTGCAAGAGTCAAACTTTTCACCATGTAATTATGGACAAGTAAGCAACAAATCTTCTCTACATTCCTGTGTCAGCCATGCTGGCTCAGAAATTCTGAGAGTTGAAGTTCACAGGTCACAAAGGGGCCATAATTGCCCCCACCCCCCAAGTATACCCTCCCTAAAAGTAGGAATGGCTTTGATTTTGGAATTGCATGTTTACACAATTGTGAAATCTTCCAGGATGCAGATAATGAATGTGCTTATAACTTCCCCTGTTGGAAGTCAGAGAAGAGTTAAAAAATGTGGTTTTGATCAATGTAAGTACCCTAACAATAGGGAATACTTTAGTTATATACCAACTTCATGTAATCTGTTTTGTGATCACAGTAATTTATTTTATTTCTTTATTTGTTAAGCAATTATAAGATAATATGTATAAGTATAAACATAGTTATGAATATATGAAATGGATACATATAAGAAAAATAAAATGAAACAATAGGACAGTATGCACACCCCCTACAGACCTCTTAGGAAAGGGATGAGGTCAATAGTAGACAGTCTAAGGTTAACGTTTTTGGGGTTTACGGAAGAAACCACTGAATCGGGTAGAGTATTCCAGACATTGATCACTCTGTTGCTGAAGTCATATTTCCTGCAATCAAGTTTGGTGCAGTTTACCTTGAGTTTGAATCTATTGAGTGCTCTTGTATTGTTATTGTTGAAGCTGAAGTATTCATTGACAGGTAGGACATTGCAATGTATAATTTTATATACTATACTTAGATCAGACTGAAGGCGGCATAGTTCTAGGTTTTCTAGGTCTAGAATTTCAAGGCTGGTGGCATAAGGTATTTTGCAACGAGTAGAGTAGTGTAGAACTCTTCTTGTGAAATATTTCTGGACTTTCTTGACTGTGTTAATATCAGATACGTAATTTATTTATTTATTTATTTATTAAACTTTTATACCGCTCCCTCTCCCAAAAAGGGACTCGGGGCGGTGTACAGCCTACTAAAAACACATAATACTCAATAAATACAATTTAAAATAAATTAAACCAAATTGATCCGGCTGTCTAACCCAAAAATAGAGTTAAAAATTAAAAACTAATAAAACCCCGATTAAGATTAAGTTAAAAAACTAAAAATACAGTTACTGGGCCAGGCCAGCCTGTTGAAAAAATAGGGTTTTCACTGCGCGCCGGAAGGTCAGAATATCCGTCATAGCCCGTATCTCCGGGGGGAGATCATTCCAAAGGGAGGGGGCTCCCACAGAGAAAGCCCGAACCCTCGGGGCCGTCAGCCGACAACGGCCGGGCAGCGGTACCCCGAGGAGGGCAACCCTGTGGGAGCGTACTGGGCGACGGGAGGTTGATGATGGCAGCAGGTGGTCCCGTAAGTACCCAGGTCCCGAGCCATGGAGCACTTTAAATACTGTCAGTACCACCTTGAATCGAATCCGGAAGGCCACAGGAAGCCAGTGCAGCCTGCGGAGAAGCGGTGTAACGTGGGAGCTCCGAGGAGCACCCACGATCACCCGCGCGGCTGCATTCTGGACCAGCTGCAGCCTCCGGAGACTCTTCAAGGGGAGCCCCATGTAGAGAGCATTGCAATAATCCAGGCGGGAGATGACGAGGGCGGAAGTGACTGTGCGAAGCGCGCCCAGATCCAGAAAGGGCCGCAACTGGTAAATCAGACGAATCTGATAGAAAGCCCCCCTGGCGACGGCTGCAATATGTTCTTCTAAAGACAGCCGTACGTCCAGGAGGACACCCAAGTTGCGCGCCCTTTCCACGGGGGTCAAGACCTCTCCCCCCACGGCCAGCGAAGGAACCATGATGATACACTGATGATTTCCTGCACAAATTCTTGCTTCTTGGGAAGCATTATAGCTAGGTATCAAATAAAATAGAACTTTTAGAACCATTTAATTTGATGTTTAAAGGCTATTATTGAAAAATAAACAAGCAAGCTGAACAAAAGAAAGTAATATGAAATGTATTGCTTCTCCTGAAATTTCTTTTGCCAACGATTTTCATATTTCCTTTTTGTTTTACTGAGATTTGGTAACCACATTATTGTAAGTCAGTGGAAGAAGATTTGGTTCATCTGTGACTTCTCCACCTCTGATGACTTGGTAAGGGACAAAAAGCATGGTTGGCTGTAACAGAAAAGAATAATCAAGACAAAAAATACTCAGGGATGCATCTGTTACTCTAGGTAGGAGAAATAGATTCTCCATTTGTGTGTTTTTACCTGTGATACAGGCAATCTCATCAACAGGCTGAAATCCATGATAGCTCATAGTCCTGATAGAGAATTCTTTAAAACTATAAATTAACAGGCAATTTATGAGCATTTAAGTAACTTTTCCTGATCAAATCTGCCAGCCTTACCCACACATTCAGATAATGTCTGCTCAAGATCTCCCACCTTCCTACCAAAAGTGTGACAGGAAGTCCCTCATCCACCCAGTGAGTGTTCACTGTATGGAATAGATGACCTTCTGAAATAAAGATGGTACCAACTGGGATTGTCCTCTGGAAAATTGTTAAGTGGTAAGAGAAGTGAATTCACTTCTTCTGAGCACCTTTGGAGACTAGTTTTATTTTGTGCTTCAGTTTTTATTGCAGTTTTATATTGCTTATATTTTATGTTCTGTATTTGTAAATACTGTATTGTTATAAACCTCTTAATTGAGGAGTAAATAAATAAATAATATTCTCATGATTTTTTCATTTATTTTAGCCATTTAAAGGCCCGAAGAAGATCCATTTCCCGTCAAGGGAAGTTATTTTTTTATTTCTGGAATGGCTTCAAATGACAGAGCTGCGAACTGATTCAGGTACAGATAAAGGAGAATATTTGTAGTTCAGGGTTGAAATGATGGTCTCTGAGCTTACTTGTTTCTTTGCAAATGTTTATCATCCAAAGAATAAACCTGCACTGATGATCCAAAGTTGTTATTTCAAGAGGCAACTGGACTTTCTGGTTTTTCTTTGAAGATGTTTCACTTCTCATCCAAGAAGCTTCTTCAGCTCCTTTAGGACATCCATAACTGAGAATCTCCATAGGCACTGACTGCACTGATGATGTTATCTAATTTGAGTAATGAAACATCTGCAAGAAAGCAACCAACCAAGCTAGAGAGCACCAAGGACCCCAAGACAGATATCTCTGTATGCTGATTTAGCTGTTTAATGACAAAGTTCTTCTGTTTTATCAGGCCCAATCATATTTACCCCCTTCAGTCTTTGCTCTATCCTGTTTTCAGCCTCTCAAATTGATCTAAAGCATTTCTGAAAGGTTGAGAGCATGTTTGCTATTGGTACAAAAGGAAGCTAATTGTCGCTTCTGCAAAACAAGGACAGACATATCTTTCTCTCCCAACACAAAACTTGCCAAGTCAGAATGTAGGTATGTGGTTGGTAATTCAATTGTTTTCAACTTATTTTTTCAAAGGTCTTTGTAGCACTGTTAGAATCCTTTTATTACCATATCTATATCTGGACATCTTAGGTAGCATATTTATTTATTTTATTTTATTTATTTATTTTTAATATTTATATACCGCCCTTCTCCCGAAGGACTCAGGGCGGTGCACAGCCAATCACAGACCCCAATACACTATACAAACGTTAAAACAGAATTAAATAATTTAGGCTGTTTAAAAATTTTGTCCCTCCCCCATAAGATAATTAAAGCCCAAATATTAAAAACCAATTAAAACGTAAGACTAAATTAAAAATTCTATATCAGCCTAGGCCAGCCTGCTCAAAGAGCCAAGTTTTTAATGCATGTCTGAAAGCTCTCAGGTCCATGTTGGTGCGTATCTCTGGAGGCAGACCATTCCAGAGGGCAGGGGCCCCCACAGAGAAGGCCCTACTCCTTGGGGCCACCAGACGACACATAGAAGCTGACGGCACCCGGAGAAGGCCCTCCCTGTGGGAACGCACAGATCTGTTGGAGATCACCGGCAGAACGCGGTCCTGCAGATAACCTGGTCCAATGCCATGGATCGCTTTAAAGATCAGAACCAGAACCTTAAAGTGAACCCGGAAAACCACCGGCAACCAATGTAGTCGCGCAGGAGAGGCGTCACATGGGAACTTCATGACGCCCCCATAATGATGAATATATGATAGTCATGTATTCAGCTGTTTGAGAATTAAAAATAAAGCTATGTTTTTAGAAATGAAAAAGGCCTATCTTTCCCCCAAAAATGGTGGCATTGTGAGAAAATGTGATCAAGTGACAGATCTTTTAAATTACTGCAGTCACACTACTAAAGTAAATATATTCATTTAGAACTGAGCCTTCTTAAATGAGGACACGAACCTCTGCATTACTGAATTAAAGAGAGACCACACAAACTGTGTTGTATTCGTGACATTCACTCTCTAGCAAAACAGAAACTGGGGGAAAGTTCTATCATCCAATTATTCATATGCAGAAGCAAATAAATCACAGGATGTTGGGTCAAAATTGAAACCTCTCCTAGTTATAAAGCTTATTGAGTAACCTGAGTAGCCAGTCTCATCTATTGTTCAGGGTAATAATAGCAAAGAAACCAGCAAAAGATCAGGTTAGGTGGAGTGAAAATATACAGAAGACAAATAGACAATCCTCTTCACATTCTTTAACAATGAGAAGTGCTAAAGCTATTATCAAAGTATCAAATATTTACCTGGGCATCACTATAACGAATTGCCTGGCACCCAAAGTGAGCCAGTGAAACAGCGATGCAAAATTCCAGCAGGTTGAAAAAGAGCAGCACACTGGATAGGCCATAACTGATACTCTTCTGTACACTCTCTACAGCATCCTGTACACACGTGGAAAGATAGTTGTAATCTGCTGAGAGATTATTGTAATGGCATGTATTTTATTTTGTTTTATGTTAAGCACTTAAAGGAACTCCTACAAATGGAGTGGGATTGAGGATTTTGCATTATGATTACTCTGGGGTGGAGTGGGAGTGAGGATTTTGCATTAATTTAATGTATTAATTTATTAAATTATTTATTTATTAATAATTTATTTATATATTTATTAATAATTAAGTAATTAATTAATTAAGGATTTAGAACAACTAGACATGAGAACAGTTTTTTCCTGAAAGCCATCACTCTACTAAACAAATAATTCCCTCAACACTATCCAACTATTTACAAAGTCTGCACTACTATTACTATTAATCTTCTCATCACTCCTTATCACCCATCCCCTCCCACTTGTGACTGTATAACTGTAACTTTGTCACTTGTATCCTTATGATTTATATTGACTGTTTTCTAGTATTATTTGATTGCTTATTGTACCCTATGACTATTATTAAGTGTTGTTCCTGATGATTCTTGACTCTTGACAAATGTATTTTTTCTTTTATATATACTGAGAGCATTTGCACCAAGACAAATTCCTTGTGTGTCCAATCACACTTGGCCAATGAAGAATTCTATTCTGTTCTATTCTATTCTGATTGCTCTGGGGTAGAGTGGAAGTGAGGATTTTGCATTATGATTGCTCATAAGTAAGAACCAATAGAAGAGGAATAGAAAAATCCCTATCTGTAGATCAGCATTTTTCAGTCTTGGCAAGTTTAAGATGGATGAACTTTATGCTGACTTGGGAATTCTGGGAATCAAACTCCATGCACTTTAAAGTTGCCAAAGTTGAGAGGCATGGGTCTAGACTAGAATTTAGGATTTTCCATTCCTGTTTTATTTAGAGTTTGGTGCAATTAAATAAATCAGTTGTGGTTTCCTTAACAAATAGTGATTAAAGTGATATGAACCATTACCAGACTTTGTGTGAGAAACTGAAATTAAAAGTTGGTCAGGGGCTTTGATGATTAGATATGGGATTATGGAAATAATGTAGACAAATGTTAATCTTAGAGTAAGAGTTTGGTATATATTTTAACTGTACCTGTACCAAAGGAAGTTGGAAGTAATTCTTTTTGGTTTTCCTTCTTTTCCTCTTTATTTCTTACATTTTCACTCTTTTTCTTTCCTGAGCCTTTTCTTTTTTCAAATCTATTTTTTATTTGTTTATCCCTAAGCTTTGTATTTTTTTGATGTATGAAGGATCAAAGACTCCACCATTATAATTCTACATTTCTTATTTGCAGAAATCATATCAAAATTTAGAATGAAATACATTGGGAGCCATCTCATATAAGGCAGGCTCTGAGTCCCTCTAACCCAAAAATGTTTATTGATAGAAGAGGTTATTTGTAGGTCAGAGTTGAACTGTAGAGTCCTTGATGCTCTCAGAGTTTGATGGTTTTCTTGCAGATGTTTCATTACCAAACTAGATAACATCATCAGTGCTAGAAGGGAGTGGAGTTTGCTCTTATTTTTATATACTAGTCACTAGTGGCTTACCCTGTCAGTATTGATCAGTTGCTTCACAAAAAAATGTTTTGATTGGTCCCAGCATTCCTTTAGGAACCTCCAACACGCAAACTGTGGTTACTCATCCTTAAAAGAATCCTCTACCTAGAGCTTCAAAATTTGCTGTTTTCTGGGGAGTTGTGTAGTTAAAATCAGTCTATATTTAGTCTACATCTGACTTTGGGGATATTTCTTCATAAACAAACAAAAGTGTATTTTCTGTGCAGTTCACACCCCTTGTTTGCTGGATCTGGATGTCACAAAGCATAGCCCACATTTTGTAATGACCATATTTTTTGGAATATAAGACACTTCGAAGTATAAGACACATCTAGCTTTTAGAGAGAAAAACAAGGGAAAAAAACTGCTTCTGCCTCCCCATACTGTCCAGCCAGTTATAGTTAATGGGAATTGGTATAGTTAGTTAGTAGTTGGGAGCTGTCCCCTTAAGGGAATGCATCATGGTAAATGTAGTTAAGGTATCCTGGGAAATGTAGTTCATGTCATGTGGCCACATCTGTAACCCTGATTGGTCACTTAATTGACCCTTGGTGGGTTGGGGGAGGTTTCTTCATTCTTGCTTGGACCCCAGCAGCATGCTGGTACTTCACCCTTTGCTCCTTCATTATCGGGATGAGAAATAACCATCTTTTTACCCAGAAAGACAGATATGCAAAGAATTGGACATTGAGAAAAATCTCATCATAACTGTGAGTTATCTTGAGGATGCCTGACAAACCAATAAAAAGATTTTGTATGGATGCTTTGTGGAGTTATCTATCTGCCTTTATACATTCAGTCAGTAATTATAGAGGACAGAATACTCCCAGCAATTTGCCCTTTTGCAGCAAACAACAAATAGCCTGGTCAGCTTCAGCACAGCCTGATTAGCACAAGCAGCTGATTGTCTATTGGATCAGCCTCCCAATGATCAGCTGTTTCAGACTACAGGGATGCCCTCACCTATTGCTGCCTCCACACACCCCATTTTTAGCCTCCGCTCATGCCATTTTTGGCCTCTGCATGCCCCATTTTCGGCCTCTGTGCACCCCATTTTCGGGTTGTTCTGATGGCAGGGATTGCAAAGGGTAGAAAATGGAGCATGTGGAGACCAAAAATGGGGTGTACAGGAACCAAAAATGGGATGCAGAGGCTGAAAATGGGACATGCGGAGGCAGCAATAGGCTATGGCGATCCCTGCAGCCTGAAACAGCTGGTCACGGGGAGGCTGATCCTACCAACAATCAGCTGCTTGTACTAATCAGGTTGTGCTGAAGCTGACCAGGCTGTTTGCTGTAAGGAGGCAAATTGCTGGGAGGTAGAGGCCAAAGAGTGGGGGCTGGCAGGTGGGTGGGGCTTTGGCAAAATTCACTATATAAGGTACAGACATTTCCACCCACTTTGGGGGTGGAAAAAGTGTGTCTTATACTATGAAAATCCCACCTGTTACAGACTGGTTTTCTCCTCTGACTTCGCTGCCATCCATTTTTCAGCATATCATCAGTCAATAAGGAAAACATCCATCACTCAGGGTACTATGACAGAAATGGGATATCTGCTGTACCTTCCTTCCACTCTGTTTGGGCATCTCCCAAGTTAAATTTAACATAAAATAAAGATACATATCAAAAGACATTGGGTACTGATAGCCCAAGCACTACTAATCTGAGGAGAAGAAGACAACTCCTTCCACAATTAGATATATTCTGCAAGACAGAAGATCTGAAACAGACTAGCAGAAGCCCTCTTCTCTGGGAAGAGAGATTAAACAATATTGTAAAGAGGTTTATTTTGCTTATTTATCAAATGTAGATGCTGGCTATCTCGATGTCAAAGTAAATAGATGTAATTTGCTTCCCTCCATTTTCCAATAGGAAATTTAGAGGGTCAGTTTTCCTGTTGCATGGAGAGAAGTAATGGAGGAGAGTGTCAATGCCGACTCTCAGTCACCCGGGTCATGTTTGTCCCAAAGGTGTTTTTTCAAGAGGCAACCGGACTTTCTTGTTTTCCTGTGGAGACATTTCATTTCACATTCAAGAAGCTTCTTCAGCTCAGACTGGATGGTGGGGAAATGGAAGGATTTATATTCCTTGCAGACAGCTGATCATTTGTCTCCTTTTAGAGAGTTGTTGAGGCCACCATCTAGTAAGAGCTGAAGAAGCTTCTTGGATGAAAAGCAAAATATCTCCACAGGAAAACAAGAAAGTCCAGTTGCCTCTTGAAAAAAGCACCTTTGGGATGAAAGACGATAGAGGGTGTGGATAGAAAACCTCAAGAAACAAAGTGCTGAAGGGAGAAGCAGAAAGAGAAATGGTTAAGACAGAGGTTGGCTAGTCCAAAGTGGAAAATTGACAGGCCTCCCCACTGTCCTAACATATCCATTCTTAGTCATCTGATTTTTTCTCCAAGATAATGGGGGAAGGGAAATAGATTTTATACGCCTTGAGGCTGTTGTTGGATGGGCTCAGAATAAGAGGAGAGGAAAAGACTACTTTTATACCTGTGCTGTCACAACCAGTCTATGGAATTGGATAGTTACTTAGGAATTATGAGCTGTCCCCTTAAGGGAATGCATCATGGTAAATAGTTAAAGATATCCTGGGAAATGTAGTTCATGTCACGTGGCCACATCTGTAATCCTGATTGGTCACTAAATTGACCCTCCATGGGTTGGGGGAGTTTCCTCCATTCTTGTCTAAACTCACGAACTCATAGCAGCTTCTTTCTATTGCTATGAGATGGGTTAAGAGATAACCATCTTTTACTTTTCTGTCTCTTGAACAGTAGTGGATTTGTACCTGTGCAGATGCAGATAAATAAATTCCACAAAACATCCATAACAAAGTACATTTATTGGTTCATCAGGTATTCTCATAACTCACATTTGTGATGAAGTTCTTCTTTAATGACCAATCCTTTGTATATCAGCCTTGCAGATAAAAATGGTTATCTCCTAACCCATCTGTAGCAATAGAAAGAAGCTGCTATGAGTTAGTGAGTCCAGGCAAAAGTGAGGAAACTCCCCCAAAGCTGCTATGAGTTAGTGAATCCAGGCAAAAGTGAGGAAACCCCCCCAACCTATGGATGGTCAATTTAGTGACCAATCAGGATTACAGATGTGGCCACATGACATGAACTACATTTCCCAGGATACCTTTAACTACATTTACCATGATGCATTCCCTTAAGGGGACAGCTCATAATTCCTAAGTAACTATCCAATTCCATAGACTGGCTGGGTCAGCACAATACCAATACAACTAATGATGACTTACTCACATCAGGTGTAAATCTTACTCATGGGCTGAGAATAAGGTAAAGGAAATCTCATGGGAAAATTGGCATCAACAGAGTATGGTTAAGGGCAGCAACGTGATTTAGATTCAGCCAATCTAAAATATACTGTTTCCCCTCCTCAATAAGGATGCAGCTAGATCTATTACTGGATCTTTACCCAACTTCTTTCCGATCATCTGTCAGGCTGGAAATGAGAAAAGCCCTGGATGTGATAAAACTAAGATTTAACTCTTAGAAGAGAGCAAGGGACAGCACTTTACAAAATACTATTAAGCCATTAATCCGAGGTATTGATATGGTTCTAAACCATCCACAGTTCAGAACTTATCTAAATTTCATTTAAAAAAAAAAAAACTGGGTAGCAAATGCAAAGAAGAGATGAGGATGTGGGGATGGCAGGAAAACCTGGTATAGATTTCAACATGTACAGCTATATTCTATGCTATATAGAATTCTCAAACACTCCTGTTTTCTGTGAGCACCCATGCTCTACTGTAAATGTTACACTGTACAGAGACATAGTCAAAAGGTATGTCTAAAACACATTTATCATTTTTTTAAAAAAATGTCCCCCTCCCCACCAAAAAGAAAGAAACTGGAAAAGAAAGAAAAAATCTACAAAGTTCTAAGCATTTTGTACCTTGATGACCAGAAGGTTGCTTGCCCTTATTTAACAAATATATGTATATTTTAAAAAAATCAAAAGAAATAGAACGCTCTCTTTGGGACTGAGACTTATTCAAGGAAAATTTTCAATCAAAACTCAAAGGGTCTGGGATATCCCAACTGCATATATAATCTCCTTTTGAATTCTGTATGTGAAACTAACATTTAAGAAGAGATTGGTTTACTTACTGTAGCATTATATACAGGAGTACTGCTGATGATCATATAGAAAACATATAGAGGATGATACCAATTAACGATGTTATAGCACTTGAGATGTTCATTTCTAAACTGGATTTCACCTGAAATAGCAATACACCAGAAGGAGAGAAATTATAATTATAGTGTCAGCATAAGTCTTCTTTTAAAAAAATAAAACTTTATTCATTTTTCCATATATTAAAAACATCTTTTTTCAGTGAATAGCATAGTTCCAGGTATCACATTTCCATACAAACATGACTTTAATTTCATTCTCATCTCTCACAATTGAGTTCAAATCTTACCATTACTTTTCATCTTTTCTATCATTTTTATTATATACTTTCCTCCAGCTTATTTTATATTTTTTTCAATTTATTACTTGATCTATTTCCTTAAACTTTAAATAACTCTCACAGTATCATATTCATGATACTTTATGGCAGGGGTCGCCAATCTTTTGGACCTCAAGGACTACCAAACTCATAATTTTAGATCCCAGGGACCACTAACGGGTTTTGTGGGTGTGGCCTAATTTGTGGGTGTGGCTTGGTGGTCATGTGACTGGCTGGGCATGGCTTGTATGTAAATATTATAAATATTTATATAAATATTGATTATTTTCTAAAAAAAGAGCAATTTTTACCCAAAATCAGGCAAAGCAGGCAGGCAGATTGAGTTGCTCACACAATCACAGATTCATTCAGAAATCTATCTGCCATTGGCTAGCTCAGTCTATCACATAAAATTTGCTTGCAAGCAAACTCATAAAATTTGCTAGCAAGCAAATTCACAAAATTAACTCACAACACACCATGTATGTAAATATTGAATTTTTTATTAAAAAAAGCAACTTTTATCCAAAACCAAGCAAAGCAGGCAGATTGAGTTGCTCACAGAATCATTCAGTGATCTATCTATCTGCCATTGGCTAGCTCAGTCTCTCGAATTTGTTTGCCGTGATTGCACTGAATTTGCTTGCAAGCAAACCTTCAGTCCTAAGGGAAGTTCGGCTGTACTTAAAAGCAGAGCCGAAGATTTAAAGACTAGCTAGAAAGCAAGAAATCCAACCATTTCCTGCTTCCTAGCTAATTTAAAACTCCTGGCACAGCAGAACAGATGATGGTCGGAAAAAGGAAAAATAGCAACTTAGCAGACAAGTTTGCTGGGTAAGGAATGAGTGGGCGGGGAGGGTTCCCTCGGGTGGGCCATGGGGGCTGAGCAGCCTTGTGTTTCTGCACAGCCTAGATTAATTGCTTTGGGGGGATGCTCTAGGGGTGAGATTTCTCTGCAGCCCACCAAAATTTTCTCACGGCCCTCCAGTGGGCCATGGCCCACCGGTTGGCGACCGCTGCTTTATGGTTTTCTCTGTCAGGTTTGCACTTTCATCGCATATACTTAAATCATCATTCCAAAAGTTCAATCTCAATTCAAACATTTCAAAAAAGTTTCCCCTATAATTAACAATTTGAGTGTGCCACCCCTATAGCTTACATATCATGTAATTAATCCCCTTTAAATCCCATTAATTATTTAATTTTTAATTATAACCTAATAAGTTAAAACCAATATTCATCTAACAACTACTACATTGCATATATACTTTTCAATTCAGCGTCTGCAAGTTTCTCTATTTAATTCATCATAAAAACTGATGTTATTCTCCTAGTCCCTATTTCCATATTTCATTTCAACTGTAATTTATACATTAATTACACATAGTTAATAAACTTATCATAATTCCCCCTTTTCACAATTATTCTGTTTAACTCTGTATATAATTCCATTAAAGAAATATGCATATCTTATCATAACAAAACAATGTCAATTCCAATCTCTCATTTTAATAATCTGTATTTCACTATTTTCTAATACTAAAAATTAATCTATTCAATTCATCATAGAAGTTAGTATTATTCTCCTAGTCAAACATATCATAATTTCCCCTTTTTCACAATTATTCCATTTAACTCTGTGTATAATTCCATTAAAAAGAAAAGAAAAAGAAAAAATAGCAAACCTACAATAACAAAACAATCAGTTCCAGTTTCTCATTTTAAAAATCTATATTTCAGTATTATCTAATTAATTTGTTACTTTTAATTCATTTATATAATACCTCATCAACCTGCAGAATCCCCTCTCTTAATTCTTAATTAACCATTATTTCTGTGTCTTTCAAACAAACAATTTCTTTTCATCTTTGCTCGATTCCCATATTTTTTTTGTTTCCTGGTCCTGTTTCTTATTATTAGTTTTCCCCTTCAATCCCTCCTTTTTCTACTCCAATTTTTGTCCCCCTCTCTTTTTAAAACTCTCTTCTGCCCTTCCCTCTTCTGCTGTTTCTGTTTATTTTGTTTGGTTTTCAAAATAAACCTCTTTTTAATCACCATTTCAAACCTCCTGTTTTAATTCCCCTTCTTTTCCCCCTTCACTTTAACTTTCGTTGTTTTTAAATGTTCATTAAAGATGGCCTCTTCTTTACTCAGCTCCTCTTCTTCTGACATTCCTCACTGTTCTTCAGGCAAAGCAGTTTGCCTTCTTCTTCTTCTTTTCATTACTTTCATATTTCTAAGTTCCAGTTTTAGTTCCAAGAGCAGATCTACCATTTTCATTTTTATCCAGTGATTTCATTCGACCAATGTCTATAAAGTTTATTTCCAATGATCAGTTTTTATTAATTCCTCTTTTAGATTTTCCAAGTTCATCTCATAGTTCAGTGTCCATAGATTAAAGTTTGCACCAAAGTTACCAAACAATCCCAAAATGGTTTCTTCCTGCTTTTTTCTTTGTCTTAATACTCAATAATCCACTTTCATTTTCCAGTCCTTGAAGGAACCAGACTTTTAAAAAGGAAAAGGAAAAAACAAGAGAAGGCTTTTAAATTTCAAAAGTTCCAATAAGTCCAAGTATCAATTACTCTCTTTTTTTTCTCTTGACACATTCAAATATGGCTTTAATTATGCCTTTTTAGTGTCAGAGCCATATGTTTATTTCATATAGGCAGAAATCTTCCGGGTTCTTCCTTTTAAAGTTCAAAGCCACTTTAAGCTGTCAGAATTTCTTTCTTCACTTAGTCGTTTGCTGCTTCAATTAATTCTCTTAAAAAATTGATTTAATTCTGGAGTACTTTTTATTTAGAAATTGCACCCAATTCTCCTGGTTTCTGTGCTATCCTCTTCTCTGCTCCTGCATGATCTTATCCTGGTCAGCTCATCTCTTCAGGGTGGCCATATTGGCAACCGCTACAGCTGTCTTCGGAGGGGAGTATTGCCAAGCCAGGGAGGGGAGATGCGGCTCCCCTCGACCCAGTTGGTGGTCTCCCCCTTCTTTGCCATCTCTACGGGGTGGCTCTGGCCCCAAATCAAATTGATCGGGGCCCTCCGATAGGACAACAGGAACCAAAACCATGGGTGATCGTGGATTTCGGTCGGTTGGCGAGTGTGCTGTGCCAGCCAGTCTATGGAATTGGATAGTTACTTAGGAATTGTGAGCTGTCCCCTTAAGGGAATGCATCATGGTAAATGTAGTTAAAGGTATCCTGGGAAATGTAGTTCATGTCATGTGGCCACATCTGAAATCCTGATTGGTCACTAAATTGACCCTCGATGGGTTGGGAGAGTTTCTCTCACTTTTGCCTGAACTCACGGACTCATGGTAGCTGCTTTCTATCGCTACAAGATGAGTTAGGAGATAACCAACTTTTACCTACAAGGCAGATATACAAAGGATTGGTCATTAAAGAAGAATTTCATCACAAATGTGAGTTATGGGGATACCTGATGAATCAATAAATGTGCTTTGTTATGGACATCTTGTTGAGTTTATCTATCTGCATCTGCACAGCTACAAATCCACTACTGTGCAAGATACAGAAAAGTAAAAGATGAAGTCCTGAAACCCATCAATAAAAAGACTATTAATTTGGATTTGTGATAAAACAAAGTAATATTGAAGCCAGGATTGAATATGCAATGTTAATCTAAACCTACATGTCTCATCGTCTCTCTCTCTCTCTCTGTGAGCAACGGAACTCTTTACATGCTGTTTGCATGGTGGGAGGGGTTGAAATTCCCCCACATGTTACAAACAAAGTGAACTTTCTGACCCACCCACCCCTCTCTTCTCTGCTCAACTTGTCTTCCTGCTATTTCAAAGACTCACTTTACATAACAAGAGGGAAAACAAACTTCCCATCTTTCAAGGGACAGACAAGCAGCTTCCTTTATTTCATCTCTCCCTAGCTTGTGTCCTGGAGTAAAGACAAAGGGTGTGTTTTTCTCTATCTACAACAGCGTTTGCCATGAGGCCTCCAGCCATTTACAATTAAGGCTGTAAAACCTTTTCTGGACGGTTTTATTGGGGCTATAAATCAAAGCTGCAGAAAGTAAGCTATGTGAACAAAGAGAAATTTCCTTTCCCAAAGCATAGAGTTTATCCATCTTATTTCTATGCTAGAAAAATTTAAGCATAACAAGAACACACTGCAAATAACTCTTTGAATTGTTGTACTTGTTTGATGAATTTCTCTTCCATAGAGTATGGAATAAATACCTTTGGGACCCAACCATCCCTCGCCTAACGGGCAACATCACATCTTGGTAAATCAGCCTATAGCCCCATCTGGTGGTCAAGAAAAAATTTATAGTGAAGTCAAAAAATTCTTACCATTTTTTCCCTTTTTTTCAAGAGTAGGCAGGAAAAGAAGTCAGGCCTATGCAAAGCAACCCACAGCTACATCAAGGGCTCAAGAAGAAATTTCCCAGAGTTTGATTTTTTTACACAGTTTCTCAAATTTGACTAGAGTGTTTATCCTATGACAATCCCTTTTTGCAACTATTGTGGACCATTTAATCAACTTAATTCAAAGGTCTCAAGAGTAACTGCAACCTAACATGGGCATAGCAACAGCGTCTTACAGACCCTCTGCTGCCACCTTGTGAAACAAGCGACAATTATAGGCATATTTCTGCATTCAGTCCTCTAGTCTTCAGACTTCGTGATGCAACCTCTAGTGCCCCCTTGTGTTGCAAGCTCACAATGCACCCTAGAAGCAGCCATACTGTGTGCTGTGCTAGCATCGCCCAGACTCTGCAGTGCCACCTACATGCTCAAGTATTAAATCCAGCAGCAATTCTACTTTCTGCTACCTGCTTGTAGCGCACCCTAGTACAAAAACGGGGAGTTGCATGGAAACTCACTAAATTTTCCAAAATTCTCCCCTTGCCAATTTGAAGCATGGCAACTTCCTCAGCAATGACAGATGTCTCTGATGTACCAGAAGACCAGAATCTTCCACCCATCCTTGTTGTAAACGTGGAGCCTGGTTCCCAACAACTGCCTTTAGATGTCCAACCCTTTGGAGAAGCCACAATACCTCAGAAGGCCTACAACCTCAGACGGCATAGGAAGCTTAACCACGGTTACACACTTCAGATAGGATTGGGAAAGACAGTATCTCCGTCATGCAGATGCATGGATGGAGCTGTTCAAGATCTGTGACATCCCCAAAAGCAAGTTGCCCCTCGAGACCCCCTTCCTGATGCAGAAGGAGTTAGAGGAGCACCTCACATGGTAGAGAGATAGTGAAAATAAGCTTAAATACACATAGTCGAACCTGGAAGACTCAGAGTTCCAGGATCACATTCATTGCTTCAAGGAAGCGCACAAAGGACACAAAGACAGTGTTCAGGAAGGCAGAAACTTCCTCCAGACCACGCTCCTCGTTGCGCTACAAAAGGAGCAAATACTGAGGGAGAAGACCACATCCGACAGAGATCTTCAATCACAAGCAGTTTCTTCCCACCACTCAAAGAAAACCTCCTCCCTCCATCCCAAACCGCCTAGATCACAGACAGATTCTAGTATCTTGCGCCAACTCTCTGCTGCTGGCTCTCACCATCCTTTCAGAACATCCTCCTGTCATAGCGGTGCATCTAGGGCCTCCAAAGCAGCAAGTTATGCCGAATGGGCTGCAGAAGCTGAAGTAGAAGCTGCAGTAGCAGACACAGAGCTATGCACCACAGAGAAGGTGACACGGCAGAAAGCAGAAATAGAGGCTCAACAGGCAGAAATGGCCAAAATCCAGGCCAGTCAACAGGCAGAAATGGCCAAAGCCCAGGCCAGTCAACAGGCAGAAATGGCCAAAACTCAGGCCACAGTGCAGGCCAAATTGGAGTTGGCCGAACAGTGAACAACAAAGCAACAAAGACAGCATGGACTGCAGCATGGCGGAAGATGGCAGATGATGCCCCCTTCAACTTTGACCTCGAAGACTTGGGAGAAGAGAACCCAGATACACAGGTCAAGGCCTACATGGATGAGCAGCACTCATTTACAAAACAAGGAGATGCAACCACCTCAGTTGCCTAACAGTCTCCCACAACCAGAGAAGCACAGGGATGAATCTCAACTACAGACTCTACATGTCAGTTACGCAACTGATGTTGTACGACCTAAAGTATGAGATTCACTTCCCTCCAACAGCAAACCTTCCCCAACTGATGTTGTACATACTAAGGTCCGAGATTCTTTTCCCAACGCTAGCATCCCTACTCCAAAGTTTCATGGCCTGCCAGGTAAGCAAATTAGCCTACCAGTGCTCATAACAACTTCTCGACGAGTTGACATGCCATCAATGACAACTGCTACACTCAATCCACAAGCAGCAGCATTCCTGCCACAACCTCAATACCAATCCGGCTCCCAGGCACCACAAGGTAACCGTGCCCAGCCTAAACAGCAGCATGACGCTCAACCATCATCCCCAGTATGGGAGAACAACATCCTCCATAAGTACTGGGAGGAAGACTACAACCCGTCGTTGACTTACAACCCGAACCCACCCTATGACAACCCACGGAAAGAACCCTCTATGTCAATACCTCTCCCCAACTCAGCAAATGCTGAAGATTACTGGAGAAATTTGGCTGTACAGAATGGAAAGCTAAATTGGCATGCCAACAGAGTTTGCAAATTCTCTGACAAGCCAGGTGGCGAGTATCTAGTTTGGAAGAACCTTTTCCTGCACCCCATTCAGGTGTCACGCCTGAACCCTACTGAAATAATCGGACACTTGATAGCATGGCTAGGGCCACAGTCTGCTGACATACCGAGGGCACTTTTTGCATCCCACTTAGATGACCTGGCCGCTGCCCTACAGTTATCATGGAAAAGGCTTGACGAATTGTATGGCGCTTTCGAGGACATAGAAACAACACTCTTGGATAGCCTTAACAGATTTCCTAAAATTCCTGTTGACCAGCCTCACCGAATCATAGACCTCGCTAACATACTTGTCCAACTGAGAACAGCACAACGGGATCCCAACTTACCAGGACTCGCCTGTCTCGATCACATCAACACGCAGAACAAAATTGTTCGAAAACTTCTGCAGGTGCTACTTGAAAAGTGACTCCAGTTGACTGACACCTTCATGGCCAAGGGTCGCCACCGCTTTATACCCTTCATACTTCTTGAAGAATTCGTGTCCCACCAGGTGACAATGTCCAACACACACTGGATCCATGGACTCAGAGCTTTTAGTCCTCCTAATGACAGAAGATACAACAGCAACCATATATTGCCCTCAGGCCCTATGCACACTACCAGGGAAAGACCCTTCATGGTTGTCCATAACACCAAGGTCAACTCCTCATCCACACCCAGTTGGGGAGAGAACTCATCAGATACAACCCACTTTAGATCTCTGAACACAAGGAGAAACCAGTTTTGTCCTATGCACAACACTCATCACTCGCTGAACAACTGCACTGGGTTTGCAGCGAAATCACTGACCCAACAAAAAGAGTTGATAAGGGAGTACCAATACTGCTACAAGTGTTGTGACTCCAAACACCCGTCCAAGTACTGCACAGCCAAGGTGCAATGTGACATGCAATAGTGACCAGCACCCGACCACGCTGCATCCAGACTCCAAGCCGCCACTGCAGATACCTCGTAACCCTCCTTCGGACAAGGAGCCTCAACGTAACACAGAAGCATGCAGGGCTCCTCGGCAGACTGACAAACCACAACCAAAGATGAGTGTCAACTGTACAGCACTGTGCGCCTACTCACCATGCCCTCGTTCATGTCTTCCCATCTGCTTAGCCAAAGTGTACCCTGAAGGACGCCCCGAAGATGCCGTGAAAATGTACGTGCGGATAGACACTCAAAGCACCTGCACCCTGGCCAGACCCCCATTCTTCGACCTCTTTGAGGTGCAACAGGATGCACTTCACCTCACGGTATCAACGTGCCACGGACCAAGAAGCATGGCGGGGAGGAGAGCTACTGGACTTTGCATAGAATCCTTAGATGGAAGTACCCGGTTCCCATTACCACCCATATTTGAATGCGATGAGATACCGAACGACCGCAGTCAGATCGCTATACCTGAGGTCATAAGTAGCATTCCTCACTTACAGCACCTGGCTCATCACTTTCCTGCTCTAGATCCAGAGGCTGATATCCTACTCTGGCTGGGAAATAATGCCCCACATGCCTTTCTCTTCTCCAAGTCTGTTGGCGGCCCTGTAGATGGCCTAGTGGCCATCAAATCTCCATTAGGATGGGGGATCGTAGGAATTGTCAGTGTCGATCAGACGCAGGCTCCAACCCAGGCAAATTCCTTAGCACCATCCATTCCAACAGCCTTCCGACACCCTTTGGCACAATCAAAAACAGGAATGCCGTTCCAGACTAAAAGGCCACCGGTGATCAGTATACTTTCATAGGACACCCTAAACGGCCGCCAACAACCAACAGATGTCCACTAAGACACTCTACACAGGCGTATGCCTCCACAACACCCTTTCCAACAGCTTCCCAATGCCCTTTGACAACGTGGAAGCAAGAGTACCATTCCAACCCTATAAAGCCGCCAGAAGCAACTACCAGACTTTCACCATTGGTATCAAGAGAACCTGTCAACCCTAAAAGGCCACCAGAAGAAACCACCAGACTTTCACCTTTGCCACCAAGAGTACCTGTCAACCCTAAAAGGCCACCAGAAGTGACCACCAGACTTGCACCAGACTTGCACCAGACTTGCACCCTAAAAGGCCACCAGACTTGCACCCTAAAAGGCCACCAGAAGTGACCACCAGACTTGCACCAGACTTGCACCAGACTTGCACCAGTTTTGTCCTATGCACAACACTCATCACTCGCTGAACAGCTGCACTGGGTTTGCACCAAGAAGCCGAACTTGAAGATTGAACCTCAAGCTTTGCATGCTTTGCTTTGTTTGATGCTTTATTAATGTTTACTGTTTTTTCTTAGTTATATAGCTAACTATTTATCCTACTTATATAGTTATCTGCTATATAATTTATATATAGTTTTACTGTCTACTGCTTATCTTAGCCTCCATTCAAGACTATGTGGTTAAAAGGGACAGGAAAAATGGTACAACTTTTTCATTCCTTAAAATTTTGCTTAAATATTTATTGCAAGACATGAAATGCTCTAAGCATTAAATGTTAATGAAAAATGCTCCTTCAGTTATAAGACATTACAGAGAGGCTACTAGAGAGATGGAAATGGAGAAATCCTTGGAGCCAGTAGTGAGAAATTTGGACATTTAAAAATTGCTCACAAAAATTGAATACACTTTAAATCAAGAGGAGGGGAGAAAGTAAGCTCTTTGTAGGAGGACTACCATTAGCTCACTCCTCCCTTTGATTCCCAGGAGGATTTCCACTCTAGTTCCATATTTTTACTCCTAACATGTTGGGTTTCTTTCTAATGTTGCTTTCAGAATACTTCTGAATCTGGACCCTCTGTCGAGGAGAAGGAGCAGGGGGAGAAGTGGGAGGAGAAGGGGGAGGAATAATATTGGAAGTCTACTTCAAGATTAGAGAACTCAAAAAGACACCTCTTTGCTCAGGACTAGCACCATTACTAGTAGCAACTAAAGAAGCTCTGGCAGAACAAGCACCTACATGGTGGTCACTAACTCTCTCAGGCTTCTCTTCTTTTTGTCCTGGTACTGATAGGACCTGGAATGTTGCAGGTTGCACATCAGGAAGGGAACTTGGGAAGAAGCCCATCACCAAATAGGGACTAAGGGAGAGTCAAATTCTTGATGATTCAACATTCTCTACTGTTGACATAAAACTTTCAATAGAAACAAGGCTTGGAAGCTAATGTTGATCAAAGAAGGAAGATTGGGGGAGGGGCTTTTGAGATTGTTTTTCTTTCACAAATGTTGATTTAAAACTGAGTAGTATCTGGAGACAACAGACAATATAAAAGGACTTGAGTACTTACAAAGAAACAACATAAAAGAAATTCAAATGCTACACAACTTTCTTATCAAACCACAATTTGGACAGTTCGCAGCTGCTACACAAAGTGATCCAGAAGAAATAAACTATGGAAAAAGAAAAACAAATGATTGCAGTCCACTGGGAATAAAAGAGAGAAATTATCACAAAATGCTGGCACCCATGAGAGGCTAGGGAGGTTCCAGTGCAAACAAGAACTTTTATAAGTATCCATTAGCCATTACCACAATGGTTCATGACTCAACAATAATTCACACATACTTACAAATATCCCTCCAGAAAAGGGGTAACCTCCAATTGCAGGCAAGATAAAATATTAAGAAGAAAAGACTAGACAAAGCGAGACAGCCCCAAAGCCAATGTGGATCAGCCCAATCATGATTTGGACAGCCTGCAGAAGTAAAACAACAAAGTAAGACAACTTCATTGGCTGAATCTCAGAAATACATTCTTATTTTTTAGCAACCCCAGGAAAAGCACCACTTGCTATCCATCTTAGAAAAGACCTTCAAAGGGGTTGGGGCTTCTAAGCTTGCAGTGAAGGTATTGAACCAAGACCTGATTTCCTATGGTGAAAAATCCAAATGGGGAGAAGATACAGTTTGAGACACCGTTGTCACTTTGTACCAGACATTTACTCCAGACTATGTTCTAGTTAGACCTACAGTGGGACAATTCTTGTTAGGAAGAAGATCTGTATAAGAATATCATAATGAGCTTTTGAAAGAAAAATATCACCTCTCACTACAGACTCTTCTGAAGGAGGAAGTTGATCACGGTCATAAGCACAAAGTGACTTCAACCAGCTTGAACCAATCCATGACCAGGTTCTTCTGGAGAAATGCCCAACAGTTGCACTTCTCAACTGGAAGGGAGAAAAAGAGACCTGGCTGAAACCATGGCTGAGCTCCATGTTCTCATTTAAGGAGCAAAGCAAAAGAATGCATATCTGAGTCAGAATGTTTTGTAAAAATAGTAATGAAACTACCAGGAAGAACAGAGGTTTCTGGAGTAGGTTCCAGAACCAGACAACAGACAAGCCAACTTCCAGAACTTCAACATGGGGCTCTCAGGTCTCTACATAGCTCTCAAACTTTAATGGACTTCAAAGAGGCACATAGCAAAGCATGTGTACCCCAAGCACTTTGGGCTCAGCCTTGAGAAATCTCTCCAAAGGACCCTTTTGTGGGACTTGCTGAGGAGCACTGGTGGAAATCCCAAGTTGCTGAACTCCATACTGAGGATATGGAGTTGCTCCAGATGCCTGAAGAGCAACACTGTGCAATCCAGGGACCGTTTGGATTATGTTCGCTCCGTCAGAGGGGATGACAACTGTGGTTTCACTGGCCATGCTTGCTAGAAGTGTTGCCACAGCCAAGTTAACTGCAAACAAACAAGTGAGGAAAAGTTAAGGTCTTAACATCAAGGAGGCAAATTCTGGTCCTTCTCCTTAATGTCACTTTACGAGATAATATTTTCCTGCAGCAAAACTGAAGAAGATTGCCAGAAGGGTTCATGGAACAGGTACTAAAAACATAGGACTTTCTCAGGGATAGAAATCCTCCTTTTGCCCACCATTTAGCCAGAACCAAAGAAGTTTCTTGCCTAAGAAGTGAAATGTTTTCAAGGAAAAAAACCCAAAAGACTCCAGTTGCCTTTTGAAAAGCATCTTTGGGACACCCATGACCTGGAGGATTGAGAATCTTCATAGACATCAGTTGAGAAAAAGTTAAGGAGAACAGAGAGAACATAATATTTTTCAATGAAAAGGGTCTCTTTCTGATCTTAGCATCACCTCAGATCCCCCAGTTAAATGGCATTTCCATTTGGGCAAAGTTTTATTGTACTTGGCCTCTTGTCCTGTTACTGGCATGCGGATCTAAAGCAGCGGTCGCCAACTGGTGGGCCGTGGCCCACTGGTGGGCCGTGAGAAAATTATGGTGGGTTGCAGAGAAATCTCACCCCCAAAGCATCCTCCCAAAGCAATTAATCCAGGCTGCGCAGAAACACAAGGCTGCTCAGCTCCCATGGCCCACCCGTGGGAACCCTCCCCGCCCACTCACTCCTTACCCGGCAAACTTGTCTGCTAAGTTGCTATTTTTCCTTTTTCCGACCATCATCTGTTCTGCTGTGCCAGGAGATTTAGATTAGCTAGGAAGCAGGAAATGGTTGGATTTCTTGCTTTCTAGCTAAGCACAGCCAAATCTCTCATAGGACTGAAAGTTTGTTTGCAAGCAAATTCAGTGCAAACTCACAGCAAGCATATTTGAGAGACTGAGCTAGCCAATGGCAGATAGATAGATCACTGAATGATTCTGTGTGCAATTCAATCTGCCTGCTTTGCCTGGTTTAGGATAAAAGTTGCTTTTTTATAAAAAAAAAAATTCAATATTTACATGGTGTGTTGTGAGTTAATCTTGTGAATTTGCTTGCTAGCAAATTTTATGAGTTTGCTTGCAAACAAATTTTATGTGACAGACTGAGCTAGCCAATGGCAGATAGATAGATTTCTGAATGAATCTGTGATTCTGTGAGCAATTCAATCTGCCTGCCTGCTTTGCCTGATTTTGGGTAAAAGTTGCTCCTTTTTTATAAAAAATTCAATATTTATATAAATATTTATAATATTTACAAACAAGCCATGCCCAGCCAGTCGCATGATCACCAAGTCACACCCACAAATTAGGCTATGCCCACAGAACCAGTTAGTGATCCCTGGGATCTAAAATTATGAGTTTGGTGGTCCCTGAGGTCCAAAAGGTTGGCAACTCCTGATCTAAAGGCATCAGGCATGGATGATCATGTTGATTGCCATCTTCCAGGAACGTCATACAGATTTGGACACAAGAGCAGGATCTGTATCCCACCTTTGCTTCACGGAAGTAATTAAGTTTCTTTTCAGGACACAACTGGGCCATCAACCGGGGTTTCCTAACAAAACTCGGACAACCCCAGAAAGCAATGAAGCCAAACAGTAAAATCCCAACTGCCATCACATCTAATAACCCTCCGGATTTTTAAAACTGTGACCAAAGGCCCTGAATTAATCCCACCAGTTAGGATTTGTACAGCCTTTAAGAGGAAGCTACTTCCTTTTTGAGCTGTATTAATTAGAAGTCAAAGTCAAGCCAAAACCGACCCATCATCTCTCCTTTGAACGACGAATTTCCAATATTGAATTTTTGTTAAGTTTACACGGCGCCTTTGCACGCGTTGGGCACATCCATCACAAGATTGACTGCAAACTCTTTTCTGTCCGCTAATTCTTCCCCTGAAATCCTCCCATCTAGAAGACCTCCGGTGGCCGAGAGGACTGCGGGTGGATGGCTGCAGGGGAGAACCGGCAGGCACGGGATGGTCCACATATTAATTCCATATTAATTTTTAAAGAAGTAATCAGAATTTACTCACGGCGACCGCTCAAGACGAAGTACACGGAAGCCTCAAGGAAAACGAGTTTCCTTAAAGAGAACAAATGGAGGGCGGGGCTCCCCCACCTACTAAAAGGAAGGATTTACTCACCTTAATCGAGGACTGCAGGTAAACCTTCTTTCTTGTCCCTTCAACTGTTGCAACAAATAACAGTTTGGGGTCCGGAACCTTCTGCTTGTTCAGAGATGAGAGGAAAATTATTCAAGTTTATAAAGTTCTGTTATTCCCAAGCTAAAACGAATCACTGAAATCAAACGCATCCCTCGACGTCTCTTTCGCTTTTCTTTCTCCTAAAGTACGTAAGACCCGCGCTTGGAGGGGCTCGTTTTCAACCCCTCGGAGGCTTCCACAACCTTTGCAGGAATCGCCAAAAGAAAAACAAGAGGACGCGCATAGCGATCACACAGCTTTCCCGTCCGTCCGTCCCCCTCCCAGATCTCTTTAAGTTGCCTTCGTCCAGCGGAGAGGATTTTTTTCTCCTCATCTTTCCGCCCCTTACAGCTTTCGGTTACCTCTTTTAGGCGTTTGAACAGGCAAAGCCGCAACGGCGTGAAGGGGAGGCTGGTGGGAGTCGACCCCTGCCTCCGACTGCGCTCCTGGCGAAACTCTCCCTGAAAAGCTTCCAAGGACCTGAGAAGCCGCTGAAACACCTGGACCAGATGCTTTTAGCAGATGCTACAGAAGTTCCCTCCGTGCATTGGCAAAGTTATATTTGGTTAACCTATTAGGTTTCCTTTTGCACTTATTCTGCACTGAACATTTGCTTTTTGGTTGACTCCTCCCAAATATAGAGAGAATTTTCTCTTTAGAAGATAATTTATAACAAGATTCGCCTTCATTGGTGAGGTAAACTTCTGTTCTGTTGAGAGAGCCCATTCCTTCCCTCTATATGTTACACGGGAGGGCCCTCTGGCGTCCTGATCCTCCTATTGCTGTTTTGCATTGACTTCTACGAACGTCTCGGGGGTGTGCAGAGCGGGTCGCTTCAATGCTAAAATACTGTTTTGGAATGGGAGGCGGCTTCTAACCTCCCTCCCCCTCCATGAGCTACGCTATTCTAGATTTCATATTTGTTTAAAAGTTGCTTGCCGTTATCTCTTCTAGTTGCCAAGATAATTTCCCTATATAATAATTGGCTTTTTGGTCTTTAATTCAATTCCTAGCAGTTGTGTTCTGGGATATGTACATTTATTCTCCTGTTGGTTTGTCCAATGTATGTGGCTGGGCAATTGTTGCATGGTATTTCATAAACTGTTTGCATGGTGGGAGGGGTCGGATTCCCCCAAAAGCTACAAACAAAGGAACGTTTCTATCCCCACCCACCCACCCCCTCCTCTACTCAATTTGGCTTTGGCTATCTCAGACACCCTATTTGCATAACAAGGAATGTAATTACCCAGTTCCCAAAAGATCATCAAACCTTCAGTATGAACCT
Organism: Bungarus multicinctus; assembly: GCA_023653725.1. Classification (NCBI taxonomy): domain Eukaryota; kingdom Metazoa; phylum Chordata; class Lepidosauria; order Squamata; family Elapidae; genus Bungarus; species Bungarus multicinctus. The sequence goes on along the minus strand of CM042838.1, from coordinate 58,536,945 downwards.
TGAAGGAATCTTTCTTGTATTTTTAAATGGAAACTAGAAGCTGATTTGCCACACTCATCTTGCAGGAAAGAAGCCTTAAATAGACTCTTTCCAGTCGATTTAAAACTGATACATCCTAAAAAGCTAATCCCTCTTCCACAGGAAGTCACCCATTAAACTACCTCATCAAACCCTTTACCTCAAACAAAGCTGCAAAACCAGTTTGAGTTACAGGAAACCCCCCCCCCCTTTTTTTTTCCCCCCTTCAACGAGAGAAGAGACTCAATTTGTAAAACAAAGGGAGGAGTCAGAGTTACCCATCTGCCTGACTTCTCCCCTACTGCTACGGCTGAATCTACAGTTTTAACAACTGAAGGCAATCTGCTATCCCCTTCTAACTTGCCTAACTGCAACCTAACGTGGGCATAGCAACAGCGTCTTCCAGACCCCCTGCTGCCACCTGGTGAAGCAAGCGACCCTTATAGGCATATTTTGCATTCAGCCCTCTAGTCCTCAGACTTCGCGATGCAACCTCTACTGCCCCCCTTCTGCCGCAGGCTCACACCGTACCCTAGAAGCACCCATTCCGTGTGCTGTGCTAGCATCGCCCAGATTCTGCAGTGCCACCTACGTGCTCAAATATTAAATTCAGCAGCAATTCTACTTTCTGCTACTTGCTTGCAGCGTACCCTATTACAAAAAAGAAGTGCACAAACAACCACTAAAATTTTCTAGAGTTTCTCCTTTGCCAATTTGCAGCATGGCAACTTCCTCACCCATGACAGATATCTCTGATGTACCAGAAGACCCAAATCCTCCACCCACCCTTGATGTAGACATGGAACCCTGATTCCCAACAACTGCTTTTAGATGTCCAACCCTATGGAGAAGCCGTGATACCTTCAAGGGACTATGACCTTAGAAAGAGTAAGAAGCTTACCAAACCTATGAAAGAATCCTTGAAGAATGATTGGCAGCAGCAATATTGCTGCTACATAGACACGTGGTCGAAACTTGAGAAGATCCATGATGTCCCAAAACATGGGCTGCCCCCCCCGAGAAGCTCCGTACATTGCTAGATGATCTAGATACCCTTTTCTCACGGTGGAGATGCAGCAAAAACAATCTCAAGTCCATCCAGTCAAGACTGGGTAACTCCAAACTCCTAACACACATCCAATACTTCGAGGAAATTCACATGGAATGTGAAGACAAACCCTAACCCTAACCCAATGAGATAATTGGACACTTGATAGCATGGCTAGGGCCACAGTCTTCTGACATACCAAGGGCACTTATGATATCCCACTATGACGACCCAGCCACTGTTCTACGATTATCATGGCAAAGGCTTGACGAACTGTATGGTGCTCCCGAGGATGTAGAAGCAACACTCTTGGATAGCCTCAACAGTTTTCCTAAAATTCCTATTGACAAGCCTCACCGAATCATAGGCCTCGCTAACATATACGTCCAGCTGAGAACAGCAAAACGGGTTCCCAACTTACCAGCACTCGCCTGTCTCAATCACGTCGACACACAGAACAAAATTATTCAAAAACTTCCTCAGGTGCTAATTGAAAAGTGGCTCCAGTTGATTGACAGCTTCATGGCCAAAGGTTGGCACCACTTTGTACCCTTCACACTTCTGGAAGAATTTGTCTCCCACCAAACAACAGTGTGCAATACATACCGAGCTCGTAGGCTCAGAGCTGTTAGTCCTCCTAATACCAGAAGATACAACAGCAACCAAATATTGCCCTCAGGCCCCATACTTAATACCAGAGACAGACCCTCCAGGGTGGTCCAGGACACTGAGATCGTCACCTCATCCTATCCACCCCAATCTAGATCTCCCATGACAAGAAGAGTGTTGTCCTATGCACAACACTCGTCACTCACTGAATAGCTGCATTGGGTTTGCAGCGAAATCACTGACTCAATGAAAAGAATTGCTAAGAGATTACCAATACTGCTACAAGTGTTGCGAATCCACACATTTGCCCAAATACTGCACAACCAAAGTGCTATGTCACATCTGTGAAAATGACCAACCCTGACAGCGCTGCATCCAGACGATGAGCTGCCACGGCAGATACCTCGTATCCCTCCTTCAGACAAGGAATCACAATGTGACACAGAAGCATGCAGGGCCCCTCGGCAGACTGACAAACCACAACCTAAACCAAAGATGAGCATCAACTGCACAATGCTGTGCACCTACTCACCAGCCCCTCGTTCATGTCTTCCCATCTGTTTAGCCAAAGTGTACCTTGAAGGATGCCCTGAAGATACCGTGAAAATGTATGTGCAGATACTCAAAGCACCTGCACCCTGGCCAGACCCGCATTCTTCGACCTCTTTGAGGTGCAACAGGCCACACTTCCCTTCACGGTATCAATCTGCCATGGACCAAGAAGCATGGCGGGGAGGAGAGCTACTGGACTTTGCATAAGAATCCTTAGATGGAAGTACCCGGTTCCCGCTACCACCCATATTTGAATGCGATGGGATACCGAACGACCGCAGTCAGATCGCAACACCGGAAGTCATAAGTAGCATTCCTCACCTACAGCACCTTGCTCCTCACCTTCCCGCTCTAGATCCAGAGACTGATATCCTACTCTTGCTGAGAAATAATGCCCCATATGCCTTTGTCTTCTCTAAGTCAGTAGGCGGTCCTGTAGATGGCCCAGTGGCCATCAAATCTCCTCTAGGATGGGGGATTGTAGGAATTGTCAGTGACACCCAGATGCAGGCTCCAACCCTGGCAAATACCTTAGCACCATCCATTCCACCCACCTTCCAATGCCCATTGGCACCACCGAAAACAAGAACAAAGTTCCCACCTCAGAGGCCGCCGCCGATTAGTACACGTTCACTAGAACACCCTAAACGGCCGCCAACAACCACTAGACGTCCACCAAGACACTCTACACAGGCATATGCCTCCTCCACACCCTTTCCAACAGCCTCCTGACATTCCCAATGTCCTTTGACACCGTGGAAGCAAGAGTACCATTCCAACCCTAGACAGCCACCAGAGGAGACATCCAGACTTTCACCTTTGCCATCAAGAGTCCCTGTACACCCTAAAAGGCCACCAGAAGTGACCAGCAGACTTTCGCCTTTACCACCAAGTGAACCTGTCAACCCTACAAGGCCACCAGATGCAACCTCCAGACTTTCACCTTTACCTACGAGAGTACCTGTACACCTAAAAAGCCGCCAGAGGTGACCAGCAGACTTGCACCAAGGGGCCGAACTTGAAGATCGAACCTCAAGCTTTGCATGTTTTGCTTTGTTTGATGCTTTATTAATGTTTACCTTTTTTCTTAGTTATATAGTTAACTGTTTATCTTAGTTATATAGTTACATGCTATTCAGTTACTATCACTGTTTACTGCTTATCTTAGTTTATAGGCAATTTTTTTTTCTTTTCTTTTCTCTTTTCTTCTCTTCTCTTTTATAGTGGAATTTACAATTCCAGGCGGGGAGTGTGCTGTCCCAGCCAGTCTATGGGAATGGATTAGTTACTTAGGAATTGTGAGCTGTCCCCTTAAGGGAATGCATCATGGGAAATGTAGTTCATGTCACGTGGCCACATCTGTAATCTTGATTGGCCACTAAATTGACCCTCGAGGGGTTGAAGGAGATTGCCCTCCATTCTTATCTGCACTCATTACTGATAACATCGTTTCTTTCTATTGATACGAGATGGGTTAGGAGATAACTATTTTCCATGTACAAGGCAGATATACAAAGGATTGGATATTGAAAGAGGAACTTCATCATAAATGTGAGTCATGAGGATACCTGATGTACCAATAAATGAACTTTATTATGGAAGCTTTGTTGAGTTATCAATCTGTATCTGCACACCTTTGTGCTTGATACAAAACAGGCAAAGACTCTATTATAGCTTCTCCTCCTTCCCTCCCTCCACACCCAGGAAGGGATGAAGGGAGGGGGAGAAGGTGATAGTGCTGCCGGTGGACTTAGCTTTTCCACACAGGAGTGGGGTGGGAGGTGGCAGTGATGGGATTCAATTTTTTTTACTACCAGTTCTATGGGCGTGGCTTGGTGGGCATGGCGGGGGAAGGAAGGATACTGTAAAAATCAGAGGTGGTATTTGCCGGTTCTCCAAACTACTAAAACTTTCCACTACCGGTTCTCCAGAACTGGTCAGAACCTGCTGAATGCCACCTCTGGGAGGTGGAGTAAGGTTGGGTCTGTTCTGGTGAAAGGGAACTGCTCACAGGCTGCGGGAGCCATGCAGGGCCCATGGAAGCGATAGAGGTGCGTGGCATGCAGCTAACATTTGATGAGCACTGTCTTGCCCCAGCAGCATTGTGCCCACCAGCAGCATCCAGCTGGGCTGGGCTGGGCCAGGGCTGAGGCGGCAGCAGTTGCCTCCTTAGTGTCTCAGGGCAGCTCCACAGGCCAGATCTAACCAAATATGGCCTACTGGCCTTGAGTATGACATGTCTGGCTTGGAAGAACCACTGCATGTACAGATGACATGTAGTGATTCTGCTAAGCAGATTATTATTTTACACCTATAGAGTGAATCTTGCCAAACTGCAGACTACATGAGGCATATAAACTTGGTACTCTTAGGGAGGGGTTGTCTTCACCCTCTTTCTCTCCATGTAATATTCAGACCAAGTTTCTTATTTCTCTGGAATGCAACCCCTCCCTCCTCAGAATCAGGTCCAGTACATTCCATCAATGCTTATTCAACCAAGGTTAAAATAGATAGGATTTTTCCCCATTAAATCTTATTGGTTTTTCTTTTTATTACAACCAAGGCTGAATGATGAGGTTTTAAGATTTGTTAATAGATACAATAGGAAAGAAGAGAATTTTGTTTGTGTGTTTTTAGAGAAAATTCTAATCTATGATGTTAAAATTCAAATAAAGTTTATAAACTTGGCATCTGATTAAGGTTGCGATATAGATACTGTTTTAATACATATTCAACTTATAAAAGAGTTTGACAGGAGGCAAACGGAAAATGATCAGAAATTAACTATTTGAGATACTATTTGAAGGGATTAAAAATAGTGGCTTTAGTATGCAATTGCTTCTCATAGCTCTTAATAGAATTTCGAATGATGACTAAATTTGAAAAAATGAAGCTTTAAAGATTTATAGTTAAGAGATAATATATGAGAAGATTTTTTGTTGTATGTTTAGAGAAAGATATAAGTTACTGATAAAGAAAGTAAAGGAAGATGTAGTTGATTTGTTTATGGTTAAATATATAACTTATTAGTGGTGGGATTCAGCCGGTTCGCACCGGTTCATGAGACCTAGTAGCTAACTTTCTGAGCAGTTCGGTGAACCAGCTGTTGGAAGAAATCTCCTTCCAACAGCCTTTTGTTTTTCCCACCTTATGGGATTAATCTTGTCAGAAAAGCAGGAAGGAGGTGTTCTAGTGTGCCTCTGTGTGTTGTTTCTAGCCTACTCCTACTTACCTTTATTGCCCTGCTTAAGTGTTTTCAAAAACTGCCTTTGTGGTTAAGCCTTGTTACATTGTAACAGGTGTTAATGGTTCTTGACAGTACACCCAGACTTTCTGTAGCCTGAGTGGCTTCTCTGGAGTTTTTTCCCCCCTTGCTGGTACTTTTATTCTGGGGCTTGACTTTCTTAAAGGGGAAGGATTGCTTTAAGTTTTTTACACTGCTTTAGTGGTTCCTGGCACTGTCCTTTTGGGGTGTACTTTCAACATGGCCAAATCCCCTCCCAGCCATTCCTTGCCTCTTCCATCCATAATTAAGGGTGGGAGGGGATGATCGCGGAGCTCTTTCTTTCCTGGATTCATAATATTCTCTAAATGGAGAAATCTGGCTAATCTTTGGGTTCTTTGTTTGTTTGTTACAAAAAAGGGGGGGCTTTGGGAGATCTTCTCCCCCCTCCCACTGATGGGAAAGCGATGAGGTAATCTTTCCAGAACACCATTGCCTGCCTGATCGAGTTAAGCAATGGCTGAGAAACAGGATGCAAGCTCAGCACTGATTTTTTACTGCCTTTCTGGGGGCATATAATATTTCCTTAAATCTGGATGATTTCCTCAGGATATCTTGTGAGGTGAGTGAGATCAGCTGGTGTCTTTAAGTGGTGCAAATGGATCTAAGAATTGGGTGGGAAATGATGCTCTGTCAGTTCACTGAGCACAAGAGTCTCTTGTCTGTGGGGAGTCTTCAGTCATCCAGGTAATGGTTGTCCCAAAGGTTCTTTTTTCAAGAGGCAGCTGGACATTCTGGGTTTCCAGAAAGTCCAGTTGCCTTCTGGAAAAGCACCTTTGGGACAAGAGTCTCTTTCATTGCTTCGGAGTGGCCAAGGCACATGACTGCTCACTGACAGTAAGATTTTTTTTGAAAAAAAAAGAAGACAGGGGTGTGGATCCTCCCTCCAAATTGTTTTAGGTTTCTCTCATGATAATAAAGTTTAGTAACATGGCACCAGGCTTGAAGTTTATTTAAATATCCATGGCATGTACTAATTTTGTGATCCTGACAAACTTGGGATGACAGAGACTTGAACCTGGGTCCTCCATATACTTTGTTAATTTGTCTCTTTTGCTCCGCATTTTGTAGTAGCCCACCCACTTTCTGGAGAGCTTAAATGACCTCTGTGCTAAAGGGCTTCACTTTATGAGCAAGAGTTGGCTGCTGATAGTTATTCTGGCATTTTAACAATTTTAATTCCTCAAGGTGCTCTGGCACCCTGTTTGATTGATAACTCCAGGTTGCAGGTATTGCTGATGAACAGGAAGGTAATTGGATAGAATGGTTTAGGTTTCCATGATGGCTGTGACTGTCATTGATCTTCAGTGTGTATTCCAATGGTGGGATTCAATTTTTTTTACTACAAGTTCTGTGGGCGTGGCTTCGTGGGTGTGGCAGGAGAAGGATACTGTAAAATCTCCATTCCCTCCTGACTCCAGGGAGAAGGCTATTGCAAAATCCCATTCCCTCCCCACCCCACTAACCTGCTTTCCAGGTCCGTTTTCATGTGCAGGGCAACAAAAGAAGACCCAGCCAATCAGCTGGGACTCGGGAGGCAGAGAAGAGATGGGGGGTGGGGCCAGTCAGAGGTGACCTTTGCCAGTTCTCCGAACTACTCAGAATTTCCACTACCGGTTCTCCAGAACCTGTCAGAACCTGCTGAATACCACTTCTGGTGTAATCCCCATTTCTAATATAATGATTGGTATTTAGAGAAGCTTTTTGCAAGCAAAGAAGCTTTTTGTATTTTTCTACAGGTAATCCTTGACTTACAACAGTTCAGTTAGTGACCATTCAAAGCTACAATGGCACTGAAAAAAAGTGACTTATGACCATTTTTCACACTTACGACCATTGCAACATCCCCATGGTCACATGATCAAAATTCAGATGGCTGACAACTGTCTCACATTTATGACGGTTGTAATCTCTCAGGATCATGTGATCTCCTTTAGCAAACTTCTGACAAGCAAAGTCAATGGGGAGGCCAGATTCACGCAACAGCCATGTTACTAACTTAACAACTACAGTGATTCACTTAACAAATGTGGCCAGAAAAGTTGTAAAATGGGGCAAAATTCACTTAATAAATTTCTCACTTAGCAACATAAATGTTGGACTCAATTGTCGTCATAAGTCGAGAAGAGGCCAGGCAAGAAGAGGAGAGGCTGAGCATGACAAGGAGTGGCTGGGAAGGGAGGGGAGGGGTGAGGCAGGGCTGGTCATGGTCAGGAGAGACCGGGTGAGGCAAGGCACCCCTTGACATGAGTGACATTATGTTGGTCATGACCACCCAGTCACATGATCACCCAGCCACACCCACCCAGCCAGTCATTGGGGCGGAGAACCGGTTGTTAAATTATTTGAATTCCACCACTGTTCTTATTCCTTCGTGGATTTTTGCTGATTAAGATGAAATGATGAGGTTTTATAATTCGTTCATTGATTAAAAGATAAAATATGGGAAGAAGAGGTCTTTGTTTAAAATATTACAGAATGTAGTAACTTATTAATAACCTACTGCATATACTTGTCTTAAGCGATTTCTTTTTGTTTCTTAATATTTTTTCTTTTTTTCTTTCCTTGTAGTTTTATTTTTTCATTTTATATTTTTCTTAATTGGTATTATTTATTTTTATATTTTACATTTTTAATAAAGTTATTATAAAAAACATCCAAATGAAATAGCTTTCATGTCCTTAGAACTGAAACCTATTCAATGAAAGATTTCAAGTAAAACACAAGAAGTCCCATATATTTCTCTTGCATATATAATGAAGCCAAAATTTTGGAGCAAATTGGTTTAACTTACATTTATCTTATAAACCTGAGATAAACACTGATTTTCAGAATAAGGAGTCGTCCTTATGGCCAGGTCAACTATACATATCAGGATACCAATTAATGCCATAATAGCACTTGCAATGTTCATTCCTATACTTGATTTCACCTGAAACAACAATAAATTAGGAGAGAAATTACAATGTCAACCTAGATATTATTAAATTCAAGTCATAAAAATCATTACACCCAACTATGGTAAAATCTATCTATGCATCTGCTTAATGGTGCCTAATCCATCAGTGGTGAAACCAGACAACTTTCCTTAGACCCTCCCTCCCTAACTTCTCCCTCCCTCCCTCCCTCCCTCCCTCCCTCCCTCCCTTCCTTCCTTCCTTCCTTCCTTCCTCCCTCCGTCCCTCCCTCTCTCCCTTCCTTTCTTCCTTCCTTCCTTTCTCCCTCCCTCCCTCCTTCCTCCTTCCCCCTCTAACTCTGCTTCCTCACCAAAAAGTGATCTCCCACTGATTTCTGGGAATAAAGCTCCCTGCTCTATAGTTTCTGAGCTGAAAGGAGATATTTCAAGCAAGAATACCAATAGCAATAGCACTTAGACTTATATACTGCTTCACAGTGCTTTACAGTCTCTCTAAGTGGTTTACAGAGTCAGCCTATTGTTCCTAACAATCTGGGTCCTCATTTTACCCACCTCAGAAGGGTGGAAAGCTGAATCAACCTTGAGCCTGTGAGATTCGAACTGCCAAATTGCAGTCAGCTGGCAATCAGCAGAAGTAGTCTGCAGTAGTTTATTCTAACCACTGCACTACCACAGCTCTTAATTTCATACTTAAGAATAAGTATGAAAGTGCCTGATTTTATCAGAAAACTACTTCATACACTTTGTAGCAAGGATTTTTTTAAAAGAGAGAATCAGATTTGATGTTACACAGTTGTAGTACCTCAGGACATCACAGGACAACTTGCTGTAGCCAAATTGTAGTGGCCAAATTCACCGTGGCCAACTTGCCATGGCCCACTCACCATAGCTACCTCGCCATGGGACAACTTTCTGCGGCATTCAAGTAATTCCTTTCATTTTCATTGACCATGTTTTCATCAAAATTATTTGATTTCTTATATCAAAAGAAATCATAACTATCAGCTTTTGTAATGCTTTGATGATGAATAATAAAAGGAACTAGTCCCATAGTGAATTATCCTGTAGTGAGTTGTTACACAGTCCCTGAACACTTCTGTCAAAAGCCTTGCAGTATGGGAAAATGTTAGGGTTAGGGTTAGGGTTAAAGGTGGTTAGACCATTGGTACGATTCAAACTTTTTTTACTATCGGTTCTGTGAGTGTGGCTTGGTGAGCGTGGCAGGGGAACGATATTGTAAAATCTCCAGTCAGAGGAGGTATTTGCTGATTCTCCGAACTACTCAAAATTTCCACTACTGGTTCTCCAGAACTGGTCTGGACCTGCTGAATACCACCTCTGGGCTAGGCTAATAAGCATATGTGCTAGTTTGGTGTTTGCACATTATTATTAAATGTATATTTTGCCTTGTTTTATACAGCTCAAGGTGGTATGCATCAGGCCCCTGCCACTGTTTTCCCACAGCAGCAACCTTGGTTGGTGGGCTGGGCTGAGAAGGGAAGTACATGCCTCTGGGAGGACTAGAACTCACAGTCTCCTGGCTTCTAGTCCCACACCTTACACATTACAATAAAGATGTCCGGCCCCCTTTATCTCTAAGCTACACTTTTATTGGGAAAAGACAACCCATAGCACTTTATCCAGAGTTGCTGAAGCTTTACAACCAGTGCAAGATTTAGATATGTATCATAATTTACTTTTCAGTAAGAATAGAAATTTACAATGAGGTTTAAGAAAAAAACAAGAAAGGATCTTTACTACTCAGTTTTGTTTAAGATGGAGCCACTGCCTAGTTCTAGAGTGCAGCTCCTTAATGAGTTTTTGAAAAATGGGTGGATCACGGCTTCACCAGCAATTAAATCTGAATATCTATTTTGATTAATTGCCCAACACCTAATCCTTTTTCCAAAGTCCAACGTAGAGAGTTTCCCTACCATTAGCTAAATGCTAAAAACAGCAATGGGACCAGATCAATAAGTAAGCTTTATGATGGAGTGAGAAGGAATGTGAACCATCCCTATGATCAATAAAAGAGGGCTGGTTCTCTCATGCCCAGCAACTCTGTTGTACATTTCAGCACTGGGTACGCAGCTTTTCCCTTCTCATTAAATAACCAGAATTCACAGCCATCTTTTGTATCTCAGTCTTGAGGAAATAGGGGGGGTTATAGCCTTTGAATATAAAAAACTAAGCTTAATAGAAGGACTTATGTCTAATATCCACACATTTTCACTTATCAGACTACTTTGCAGCCTATTCTATTCTAAAGAATCTCATCCTTGGGAAGTCTCAATCTATCTGTAAAACCCATGCACCCAGAGTTTGTTGCCTTTCTGGCCTTTTCAGCTTTGTTTTGAAATGGATTCAAAAGAACAAGAGGTAAAGACTCTATTATAGCTTCTCTTTCCTTCCTTCCTTCCTTCCTTCCTTCCTTCCTTCCTTCCTTCCTTCCTTCCTTCCTTCCTTCCTTCCTTCCTTCCTTCCTTCCTTTTTTTCCTCCCTCCCTCCACACCCAGGAAGGGAGGAGGGGAGGGAGAGAAGGTGGCAGTGCTGTGGATGGACATGGCTTTCCCACCCAGGGATGGGTTGGGAGGCAGGATAGGGGCAAGGGCCATCTTGGTGAAAGGGAACTGCTCACAGGAAGCAAGCCATGGAGGCAGTGGAGGCACTGGTGGTGCACCCAGACTGACTGGGTGCAGCTGACCTTTAATGAGCACCGTCTCTTACCCCAGCAGGAGCACTGTGCCCACCACCAGCGCCTGGCTGAGATGGGATGGGATGGGGCCAAGGTGGCGGCAGTTGCCCCCTTGGTGTCTGCAGGCTGGAGCTGGCCCACAGGCCTCGAGTTTGACATGTCTGCACTACTGACAGGCCCTGCAGTACTTCAGGTTGCACATCAGGAAAGGGAGAAGCCTATTGCAAAACGGGAGGCCAAGGCTGGTTCTAATTCTAACAATATAAGGGTCTTGAGTGCTGTTGAAGAAACAACATAAAAGAAATTCAGTTGCCATATACTTTCTCACCATGTCACGATTTTGACTGTTTGCAGCTGACATACATCCAGAAGAAATGAAATATGGAAAAAGAAAAAAAATGATTGTAATCCACTGGAAATATAAAGGGAGAAGTATCAGAAAAATCTGGGACCCATGGCAATATATTATTTTATATATGGTTATTTTTTAAAATGTTGTGAAATCAGCCTAAATTGTTTTAGATTGGGCAGCCTAGATTATTAATAAATATCCCCCCCTTTCAAAAGGAGAATCATCCTTAAAAGAGTTTTATAGGAGAAAAGAGTTTTATAGCATCATCCTTAAAAGAGTTTGATAGGAGAAACAGCTCAGATGTCAAGAACTTAAAGTAAGCTGACCTGTAGCAAAATGGCACTCTTTGTCTTAAATGCACCAGACCAGTGATCGCCAACCAATGGGCCAGGGATCACTGATGGTCCGCAAGAAAATTTTGGTGGTCCGCAGAGAAATGTCACCCTCAAAGCACCCCCCCAAAGCAATTAATGTAGGCAGCACAGGAACACAAGGCTGCATCACTTGCATTGTGAACAATACGAGGTAGTGAGGGAAGGGGGGAAAGGGTGGAGGGAGGGAACTTGCCCCACTCGCCCTACGCACCTGGCCTGGCCACCAGGTTGCTTCTTTCCGCCTCTTTCTTCTTCTGCTTTTGGCTGCATACAAGGAAAGCAGCAAAAGTCTTTCTCTCCCCCAAACTCTGCCAAAAATGAGTCTTTGGGACTCTGCAAGGCATCCTGTTCCAAGAGGCTGCACCGATGCGATAAGTCTCACAAACACTCATTTCTGGCGGAATTTGGGGGAGAGAAAGAGAGACTTCTGCTGCTTCTGCTGTTTTCCTTGCATGAAGCCAAAAGTCTCTCTTTCTCTCTCTCTTTTGAAGCAACTTCAACTGGCTTGGGCTGGAACCAGTCTATGACCAGGTTTTTCCCAACACTCCCCAAAAGGGGTAACCTCCAGTGATAATCACGCCATTATGGGAAAAATAAGGAAGACTAACTATGACAATCCCAAAGGCAATGTGGAACAATCCAATCATAATTTGGACAGCCTATGGAAGGAAAATGCACAAAATAAGACAAATTTGTTCTCTGAATCCAAGAAAGACTACCATTTTAATCTGTTAGCACCCCAGAAAAGGCATCATTTTCTATCCATGTTTGAAAGATCCTTCAAAGGGGTTGGGGCTTTTAAGCTTGCAATGCAGGTGTTGACCCTAGGCCTGGTTTCCTATGGTGAAAAATCCAACTGGGGAGAACGGACAAACCCACAATAATATATGCTGGACAATGACTCCAGCTTATGATTGAAAATGGAAACTGCTCTTGTCAGGAAGAAGACCTGTAAAACTATCAAGATGGGCCTTTGAGAGAGGAATGTCACTTACGAGTCATCTCTCTATGGACACCTCCACAGGAGGAAGTTAAGCACAGTCACAAGCACAAAGCAACTTCAACTGGCTTGGGCTGGAACCAGTCTATGACCAGGTTTTTCCCAACACTCCCCAAAAGGGGTAACCTCCAGTGATAATCACGCCATTATGGGAAAAATAAGGAAGACTAACTATGACAATCCCAAAGGCAATGTGGAACAATCCAATCATAATTTGGACAGCCTATGGAAGGAAAATGCACAAAATAAGACAAATTTGTTCTCTGAATCCAAGAAAGACTACCATTTTAATCTGTTAGCACCCCAGAAAAGGCATCATTTTCTATCCATGTTTGAAAGATCCTTCAAAGGGGTTGGGGCTTTTAAGCTTGCAATGCAGGTGTTGACCCTAGGCCTGGTTTCCTATGGTGAAAAATCCAACTGGGGAGAACGGACAAACCCACAATAATATATGCTGGACAATGACTCCAGCTTATGATTGAAAATGGAAACTGCTCTTGTCAGGAAGAAGACCTGTAAAACTATCAAGATGGGCCTTTGAGAGAGGAATGTCACTTACGAGTCATCTCTCTATGGACACCTCCACAGGAGGAAGTTAAGCACAGTCACAAGCACAAAGCAACTTCAACTGGCTTGGGCTGGAACCAGTCTATGACCAGGTTTTTCCCAACACTCCCCAAAAGGGGTAACCTCCAGTGATAATCACGCCATTATGGGAAAAATAAGGAAGACTAACTATGACAATCCCAAAGGCAATGTGGAACAATCCAATCATAATTTGGACAGCCTATGGAAGGAAAATGCACAAAATAAGACAAATTTGTTCTCTGAATCCAAGAAAGACTACCATTTTAATCTGTTAGCACCCCAGAAAAGGCATCATTTTCTATCCATGTTTGAAAGATCCTTCAAAGGGGTTGGGGCTTTTAAGCTTGCAATGCAGGTGTTGACCCTAGGCCTGGTTTCCTATGGTGAAAAATCCAACTGGGGAGAACGGACAAACCCACAATAATATATGCTGGACAATGACTCCAGCTTATGATTGAAAATGGAAACTGCTCTTGTCAGGAAGAAGACCTGTAAAACTATCAAGATGGGCCTTTGAGAGAGGAATGTCACTTACGAGTCATCTCTCTATGGACACCTCCACAGGAGGAAGTTAAGCACAGTCACAAGCACAAAGCAACTTCAACTGGCTTGGGCTGGAACCAGTCTATGACCAGGTTTTTCCCAACAATTGTACTTCTCAGAGGGAAGGGGGAAAAAGAGATCTGGCTGACACTGTGGCTGAGCTCCATATTCTTAATTAAACAGTAAAGAAAAGAAATGCATATTTGAGTCAGAATTTTTGGTAGAAACACAAATGAACCTACCAGGAAGAATACAGGTTTTTGGATTATACTCCAGAAAAATACAATCCATTATACACTACTTAGAGACAAACAATCTACTCTCTAATAAAAAATTTGGTTTCAGAAAAAAACTATCCTGTAATCTGCAACTCTTACACTGCAAAAACATATGGACTGCACAACTCAATCAGGGCAACACAATAGACACAATCTACATAGACTTCTGTAAAGCCTTTGATTCAGTAGTACACGACAAACTACTCCTAAAACTAAAATCTTATGGTATCCTATCAAACAGGCAACAAATGGTCAAAATTGGGACTGTCCTATCAAATTATGTACTTGTCAATAGTGGTGTCCCCAAAGGCAGTGTTCTAGGACCAACCCTCTTCATACTCTACATAAATGACTTCTGTGATCATATTAAGAGCAACTGCGTTCTCTTTGCTGATGATGTAAAGCTGTTCAATACCACAGACAATATTGCTACCCTTCAAAAAGATCTTGACTATGTATCAGAATGGTCAAATAAATGGCAACTTCAAATCTCAACAAATAAATGCTCTATCTTACATATTGGCAAAAAAAATCAGAAAATAAAATACAAACTGAATAGTCAAAACCTTGTTGATGATCCAAGCTCTGTAAAGGACCTTGGAATACTCATCTCTAATGATCTAAATGCTAGAGCCCACTGTAACTACATAGCCAAAAAGGCATTAAGAGTTGTTAACCTAATCCTACGTAGCTTTTTCCCTGGTAATATCACACTACTAACTATAGCATGCAAAACATTTGCTAGACCAATGCTTGAATATAGCTCGTCAGTCTGGAACCCACATTATGTATCTGATATTAGCACAGTTGAGAAAGTCCAGAAATATTTCACAAGAAGAGTTCTCTACTCCTCTACTCATTGTAGAATACCTTATGCCACCAGACTTGAAATTCTAGACCTAGAAAACCTTGAATTATGCCGTCTTCGGTCCGATCTAAGTATAGTATATAAAATCATACATTGCAATGACTTATCTGTCAATGAATACTTCAGCTTCAACCATAACAACACAAGAACACACAATAGATACAAACTCAAGGTTAACCGCACCAAACTTGATTGCAGGAAATACGACTTCATCAATAGAGTGGTCAATGTCTGGAATACTCTACCTGACTCTGTGGTTTCTTCCCCAAACCCCATAAACTTTAACCTTAGACTGTCTACTATTGACCTCACCCCTTTCCTAAGAGGTCTGTAGGGGGTGTACATAAGCACACCAACATGCCTACCGTCCCTGTCTTATTGTTTCTTTTATTTTTCTTATATGTACCCATTTCAAGTATTCATAACTATGTATATACTTATACCTATTATTTTGTAAGTGATTGACAAATCAAATAAATTTTAAATTCTAAAATGCTCAAGCCAAGATCTAGAACTTTAGGATGGGGCTCACAGGTCTCAGCACAGCTTGAAAGATATTATATTGGATTTCGAACAGGCAAATAGCAAACATGTATACCCCAAATACTTTGGTCTCTCCAAAGAACTCTTTTTGGGGACTTGCTGAGGAGTACTGGTGGAAGTACCAAGTTGCTGAGCTCCATGCTGAGGTTATGGAGTTGCTCCAGATGCCTGAACAGTAGGACCGGGCAACCCAGAAGCTGTTTGGATGTTCACTTCTTTAGAGGGCATGACAACCATGTTTCCACTGGCCATTTTTGTGGGATGTATTGCCACAACTAAGTTATCTGCAAGCAAGCAAGAAAAAGTTAAAGGAAGCAAAGTCTGGTCCTTTGCCTTAATCTCAGTTTACAAGATAACATTTTCCTGCAGTAAAACTGTAGAAGACTGCCAGAAAAGCAGGGAAATAAATGCACAGAACTTTCTCAGGAAGGAAAAGTTCATCATGAGGATGAAGGATTGTCTTCTTGCTTATATTCCAACATTCAGTGCAAAAAGTGTCTTTTTCGTTCTAGCACCACCTCAGATCCACCCAGCTACTATAAATGGTATCTCTCACATTGACAAGGTCTTGTGATTGCCCTTCTGTGCTTTTAATAGCACTAAAACATCAGGTGTGGATAATCATGTTCATTGCCATCTTCCAGCAAGCTCTTACAGATTTGGACAGAATAAGTAACTGAATGACAGTATCCGTATCCCAGTTTTGCTTCTTGAATGTGGGGAGGTTTCTTATCAGGACTCAACTGGAGCATCAGCCTATTTTTCCTAGCAAAAATCTGGACAACCCCAGAAATTAGTGAAGTGATACAGTAGATAGATAGATAGATAGATAGATAGATAGATAGATAGATAGATAGATAGATAGATAGATAGATAGATAGATAGATAGATAGATAGATAGATAGATAGATAGATATTTATATACCACTCCTCTCCCGAAGGACTCGGAGCGGTGTACAGCCATCCAATTAAAATAACATTAAAATATACAAAAATTAAAACTGAATTAAATAACCTGGCTGTAATAAACAGGTTAAAACCCCCAACTATAAACCCTAAAATTAAAATACCCCAACCCTCTGATTGCCACTAAGAACCCCCAATTTAAAACCCCAATCTAAAATCAGCCCAAGCCGGCCTGGTCAAAGAGCCAGGATTTCAAGGCATGCCTGAAGGTCCCCAGGTTCGTGGCTGTACGCAACTCTGGAGGCAACCCATTCCAGAGGGCGGACGCCCCCACAGACAAGGCCCTATTCCTCGGGGTCACCAGCTGACACATAGATGCCGACGAGACCCGCAAGAGACCCTCCCTGTGAGAGCGCACCGGTCAGTGAGAGGAAACTGACAGAATGTGGTCTTGTAAATATCCTGGTCCGATGCCATGGAGCGCTTCAAAAGTTAGCACTAATATCTTAAAGCGCCCCCGGGAGGCCACCGGCAACCAATGCAGCTCGCGCAGGAGGGGCGTCACATGAGAAAACCTTGACGCCCCCATAACCACCCGCGCGGCCGCATTCTGTACCAGTTGAAGTCTCTGGATGCTCCCACTTGGGAGCCCCATGTAGAGGGCGTTACAATAGTCCAGTCGGGAGGTGACCAGGGCATGAGTCACCGTGCATAAGTATCCCGATCCAGAAAGGGCCGCATCTGGCGAATCAGGCAAACCTGATAAAACACCCCCCTGGAGACAGCCGTAATATGATCTTCCAGGGACAGCCGTACATCCAGGAAGACACCCAAGTAAAGTCCCGCTGCTCTCAACATCTAGCAGCCCTCCAGATGTTTAAAACCCCAACCCAATAGCCTGAATTAAGCACACGATTAGGATTTGTACATCCCTTAAGGCTTAAGAGGAAGCAGCTTCCCATTCTTGAGCTGTAGAAAATTAAGTGGAAATTGACCCACCCACTTCTGAATGGTAAATTTTGAAGGAAATAAATATTAAGTTGCTCTTTTATAATAGAATTAGAAATATTAAGTGCATTATTAAGCTGTGTTATCTTTGTTGCTGTATCGTAATCACAAAGTATGTTCAGTTAAACAAAACATGCTGGACAGTTGCAGGCTTCTTAGAAAACAGGAACATCCGTCCAGGCAAGGCCACTGGCAATAAAACAGGCACATAAGATAGGGTCATCCGCCAAGATGAAGCTACAAGTAAACAAGATAAGATATCCGGTGCCTAGGAAGAAACAGTCAAGCCGACCCTTTACCTTACAGTATTTCTTAGAGATAATAAGGGGAGTGGGGAGGGCTTCTTAGGCATGGCATGCATTGTGTGGAGTGTATAAAATGTATTGTTTGACCATTAGATCTTGCTCTTCTTGTACCCAATCCACTTTGGAAAGGACTTGAAGGCCCATTTACAAACACTTATTTTCTTTAATAAACCTTTGAATTGTGAACCAGACCTGTCTCTGTATTGTGAGTATTAAATAAATCGGGTCTTACATCTCACAACTTCAAATATTGTATCCTTATAGGTTTACCCAGTGCCTGTGTGCATATTGGGTGCTTCCATCATAGAAAGATTCTTTCCTGTCCACTAATTCTCTCCTAAAATGCTCCCATCTAGAAGACATGGCTGACTGAGAAGATCATGGATGGATGGCTGCAGGGGAGAACCGACTGTCACAGCATTGGATAATCAAACAGAGAATTAATTCTATATTTTTTAAAAAAACATAATCAGAATCTACTTACCACAAACATTGAACACTGAAGCATCTGGGGAAATAAAAGTAATTTACAGGAATGAAAGATGGGTGGGGCACCCTCACCTAGTAAAAAAGGAGGACTTTAATCATACAGTAGCTTAAGTGGATGACTCCAGAAAAAACTTCCTTTTTTGTTGTTGTTGGTTAAGGATATATATACCATTTTACAAAAGACAAAAAGAAAAGAAATAGTAACATATATGCTAATAACACTAGTAGTAGCATTACAACAGAATGATTTAACCATATTTATAATTATGTTAGCTCATTTGTAATCCTATTGATTATATTAGCATAATAGTTATAAACAATGTTCATGTTTAATTTACACATAGCAATACTCTTTCTTCATCTAATTCTACCTCTTATCTCTAACCAACTGATAAATTCTATTCCACGTTAAATAATACTCTGTATCTCCTTTATCTTTTATTTTCAGTGTCAATCTATCCATCTCTGCATAATCCAATATTTTCCAAATTATATTTTCATCTGATGGGGTGTTCTCATTTTTCCAATATTGTGCAAATGCAATTCTCGCTGTGGCCATGTCAGAGTGTTTGCAGCATGACTGCTATTATGAGACAACCCAGGAGTAAAATACAGCACACAGAGACATTTAACAGTGGTTTATATACAAAATAGTTACATACTAACATATACATGGTAGGCTATACCTTCTTAACTCTACATGGAGAACTTCTGCAATGAATCCTGGACACAGGAGAGAGAACCATGTCCTCTAATGGCTGTCTTCATATAAACACCTCTTAAAGGGATCTTTAATCCCTAGTCTTAAAAGGAAATACCCATGCTATACTGATTCGTTCTTATTACATCAGCCTATATTGCATCAGCTTCACTGCTGGTTGGCTCTTAAATCCCAAGACCTTAACAGGTCAATACATGTAAAATTAAATATACAGTTCCTTTATCACAGCTTTTCGGTATTATATCTAACAAAAATCTATATGCTGCTTAAAAATCTTATCTGGTTTAAAATCTATATGCTGCTTAATCATTGTGCTCTCCAGACAGTTTAGAGTTAATGGGATTTGGGATAGTTAGGAATTGAGAGCTGTCCCCTTAAGGGAATGCAAATGTAGTTAAGGTATCCTGGGAAATGTAGTTCATGTCATGTGGCCACATCTGTAACCCTGATTGGTCACTGAATTGACCCTTGGTGGGTTGGGGGAGGTTTCTTCACTCTTGCCTGAACACAGCCTCATGGTAGCCTCTCTACCTCCTGCTTCTATGATATGGAATGAAAGGGATAAGAGATAACCATCTTTTTACCCAGAAAGTCAGATATGCAAAGAATTGGACATTAAGAAGAATCTCATCATAACTGTGAGTTGTTGAGGATGCCTGATGAACCAATAAAAAAGACTTTGTATGGATGCTTTGTGGAGTTTAAATATCTGTCTTTGTACAGGACAGAAAAATCATCTTTTCCAACTATGTGTGTATTTTTGTCCAGTATTTTCTTGCTTTCATACATGCCCACCACATATGATAATGTACCTAGGGCCTAGTTACACTTCCAACATTTGGTGGACATTTTGTTAAACATTTTTGCTAATCTTGTCGGTGGCAAGTGCCACTATAAAACATTTTATAGAGATTTTCCTTATATGCAGTAGCCATTATCAGTTTGTACTTACTATGCCAAAGTTTTTTGCCCATACTATCATTGTTTCTTTAACTTGTTCATCTTCTATTTTAAAGCTTAATAAATAATTATATTTTTTTCAGTTTTTCATCTGTCCCTAATAACATTTTATCGTTGTTGGTCTTTTATAATAACCCCATGTTTTCTCATCTTTCTCATATCTCAATTGTATTTGCAAGTGTGGCCACCAAGCTAAGTCCACCCCTTGATTTTGTAATTCTTGTCTAGTTTTAAGTTCACCATTCTCATTTAGAACATTGTTCTGCTTATTACTCTCTGGATGGGTATAAAGCAGACAGAGCAACTCCACAAAACATCCATACAAGGTCTTTTTATTGGTTCATCAGGCATCCTTATCAACTCACAGTTATGATGAGGTTCTTCTTAATGTCCAATCCTTTGCATATCTACATTATGGTGTAGAAAGATAATAAACTCTCATCCCCATGATGACTGAAGCAGCTGCATGGTAATGGATTCAGGCAAGAGTGAGGGAGCCTCCCCCAACCCAACACAGGTCAATTTAATGACCAATCAGGATTACAGATGTGACCACAAGACATGGACTACATTTCCCAGGATACCTTAACTACATTTACCATGATGCATTTCCTTAAGGGAACAGCTCTCAATTTCTACCTAACTATCCCAAATCCTATTAACTCTAAACTGTCTGGACAGCACGCTCCCCGCCTGGAATTGTAAATTCCACTAACTAAAGTAACTGTATAACTAAGATAAACAGTAAAGAATAATACTAACTGAATAGCAGATAACTATATAACTAAAATAAACAGTTAGCTATATAAATAAGAGAACCAGTAAATAGTAATATAGCATCAAACAAAGCAAAGCATGCAAAGCTTGAGGTTTAATCTTCAAGTTCAGCCTTTCTCCACAGCAGCACTAGGTTGGTGACTGGTCTGGTATAGAGCTTCTTGGTGAAAGTCTGCTTGTCGCCTCTGGCAGCCGCTTAGGGTGGACAGATTACTCTTGCTTCCAACAGTTCAAAAGGGTATTGACAAGTGGTTGAACTGGATGTTTCGAAGACATCTGCCCTTGTAGGGCATATTCGTGAAAGTCTGATGGTCACTGGTGGCCGTTTAGGGTTTCTTAGTGAAAGTCTACTGGTCGCCAGCAGCCTTTTAGGATGGACCGATATTCTTGTTTTCGATGGAGCTAAAGGGCAGTGGAAGGCTGTCGGAATGGATGGTGTGAAGGCATCTGCCTGGGTTAGGGCCTGCATCCGATCGACATAGATAATTCCTGAGATTCCCCAACCCAGGTCTGTTTTGAAGGCATAGGGTGAGTATCTTGGACCTCTTACTACTTCAGTGTACTCTAAAGTATCAGGGGCATCTAGTCCCAGCAAGAGCAAAATCTTGGCTTCAGGATCTAGAGCAGAAAAGTGATGAGCCATATGCTTCAGGTGAGGTATGTTGCTAGCTACCTCTAGTGTTGCAATGCAGCTGCAGTCATCTGGTATCCTGTTCCATTCCAGCACGGGTGGCAGTAGGAACTGGGAACTTCCATCTAATGACTCTATACAGAGTCCAGTAGCTCTCCTCCCTGCCGTGCGTCTTGGTGCGATGCACATTAATCATGAAGTGCACTTCTTCCTTCTGAACATCAAAGAGGTCGAAGAATGCAGACCTGGCTAGTGAGCGATCGCTCTGAGGATCCAGTATTGCATACATCTTCACTGCTTCTTCTGGGCATCTGTCGGGGTAGACTTTGGCTAAGCAGATCTGACGACATGAGCAAGAGGCTGTTGTGATATCGCACACTGTCATGCAATTGACAGTCACCACTGGCTCCGATTGTGTTGTCACAGCATGCTGAGGCTCCTTGTTCAAAGGAGGGTTAGGAGTTGTCTGCTGTGGTGGTTCAGAGTCTGGATGCAGAGCAATTGGCTTCTCGTTGCTGTTGCATAGATGGCATTGCACCTTGGCTGTGCAGTCTTTGGGCATGTGTTTAGAAGATTCACAACACTTGTAGCAGAATCTGAACTCCCATAACAAATCTTTCCTTTGTTCCAGGGATTTCTTCACAAACGCTCAACAACTGTTCAGCAAGTTTCGAGTGTTATGTAAAGGATAAAATTCAACTCTCTTTGTTTTAGGAGACTCAAGTTGGGTTGCTTCTGATGAGCTAGCGGCCGAACTCTTTATGGTTGAGGAGTCGACCTCAGTCTTATGGACAACCATGAAGGGTTTTCCCTTTGCAGTGTGCATAGGGCCTGTGGATGGTATATGGGTGCTGTTGTATCTTTTTTCATTTGGAGGACTAACAGCTCTGAGTTCGCGGATCTGGGGGTTGTTGCACTATGTTGCCTGGTGGGCCATGAATTCTTCAAGAAGGGTAAGTGGTGACCCTTGGCCATGAAGGCCTCAGACAACTGGATCCACTGTTCAATTAGCACCTGCGGTAATTTTTGAATGATTTTGTTTTGCATTTCAGCACGGTCAAGACAAGCGAGTCCTGGTAAGTCGGGATCCCATTGTGCCGCTCTCAGCTATATAAATATATTAGAGAGGTCTCTGACCAGGTGAGGCTTATCGATAGGAATTTTAGGAAATCTGTTGAGGCTATCTAAGAGCGTTGATTCTACTTCTGTGGGAGCGCCGTACTATTTCCACATCAACCGTAGGGCAGCATCTGGGTCTTCTAAGTGGGATGCATAAAGTGCCTTCGTTGCTCTGGCAGACTGCAGCCCCAGCCATGCTATCAAGTATACGAGTTCCTCATTGGGCTTCAGGCATGCTGCCTGAATGGTGAGCAGGAAAATTCTCTTCCATAGCAGATATTCTCTGCCTGGCTCATCAGAGAATTTGTATATACCATTAGTAGCCAAATCTAGCTTTCCTCTCCTTATTGCCAACTCTCTCCAGTAGTCTGTATCATCTGTTGAGGCAGAGTAGGGGTTGTGGATGAGGGGCATTGACGCAGAGGATTCTCCTCTTGGATTCTCATAGGGTGGGTTCGGGTTGTATGTCAACAACGGGTCGTAATCTTCCTCCCACTACTTACGGAGAAAGTCGTCTTGCCATTCCAAAGATGATGGCGGAGCTTCCCGCTGCTATGTAGGTTGGCCGCGGTTATCATGTTGTACCTGTGAGCCCGAGTAGTGTTGAGTTTGTGGCAGGAATGCCACTGCCTGTGGATTGAGTGTGGCAGTTGTTAGTTGCATGTCTACTTGTCGAGAAGTCGTTGTGATCACTGGTGAGCTAAATTGCTTGCCTGTAGGCCATGAGACGTTGAGTTAGGGTTGCTGATTCTGGGAAGAGAATCTCAGACTTTAGGTTGTACAACATCAGTTGGGGAAGGTTTGCTTTGAAGTGAATCTCATATTTTAGGTCTTACAATGTCCATTGCGTGACTGAGGTTTAGAGTCTGTGGTTGAGATTCACTCCTATGCTTCCCTGGTTGTGGAAGACTGCTAGGCAACTGAGGCGGTTCTATCTGGTTGTTTTCTAGCAAGTGCTGCTCATCCATGTAGACCTTGACCCGTGTATCTGGGCTCTCTTCTCCCAACTCTTCAAGGTCGAAGGTGAAGGAGGCGTTGTCGGTCATCTTCCTCAATTCTGCAGCTTGTGCTCTTTTTGTTACCAAGTCCCTTTGTCATTTGGCCAACTCCAATTGGGCCTGAATTTTGGCCAGTTCTGCCTGTTGATTGGCCTGGGCTTTGGCCATTTCTGCTTGTTGTTTGGCCTGGGCCATGGCCATTTCTGTTTGTTGTTCAGCCTGGGCCTTGGCCATTTCTGCTGCTTTAGCTACTACTGCCGCCTTCTGCCATGTCATCTCCTCTGTTGCATGTAGATCTGCGTCTACTACTGCAGCTTCTACTTCAGCTTCTACAGCCCGGTCAGCATAACTTGCTGCTTTGGAGGCCTTAGATGTGCCACTGCGATGGGAGGATGCTCTGGAAGGATGGTGAGAGCCAGTAGCAGAAATTTACCATGAGATGCTGGAGTCATCTTGAGATTTAGGAGGCTTGGGGTGGAGGAAGGATGCTTTCTTAGAACAGTGGGAGGAAGACACGTGTGATCAAGGAGCTATGTCGGACATGGCCCACTCCCTTGATACTTCTTCCAGCTATAGTGCGTCATGGAGTGCTGCCTGGAGGGCTTTTTTTGCTTTCCTCAATGCAATCTTCGTGTTCTTCGTGAAACTCCTCGAAGCATTGGACGTGTGCTTGGAATTTTGGGTCACCCAGTCTTGACTGGATGGACTTGAGTTTATCTTCACTGTTTCTCCACTGTGCGAGAAGGACATCTAGATCATTTAGCAATGTACGGATTTTCTCAGGGGGCAGCTTGTGTTTTGGGGCATCACAGATCTCCTCTAGCTCCAACCATGAGTCTGCTTAGTGGCAATATTGCTTCTCCCAATCTTCCCTCAAGTGTGCTGCCATGGATTCGGTAATGTCAGCTTTAACATTCAGCTGCCACATTTTTTTAGAGTTGGAGGAGTTGAAAAGTTCAAGGTTATTATGTAAGTTGTATTAAGAAATTCCAGTGGCAGTTAATTGGTTCTCGTGATTTATGAAGTGTAGAAGTGGGAGGAGAGAAGGGAGGAGAGAAGGTGGATTCTGCGTAACACGCAAAAATAATTTCACTTGGGAAATTGCCTTTGACATGCCAGATCTGTTTCTAAATAAATTAATTGGAGAGAAATGTCTCGGATTGATTGATATCATGGATACTTTCTGGATGCCTTATAGGTAAGCTTCTTATTCTTTCTGAGGTCGTAGGCTTCGTGAGGTCCAGCTGCCTTGGGTTTTGGGAACTGGGCTCCACGTTTACATCTACGGTGGGTGGAGGGTTCGAGTCCTCTGGTACTTCAGGGGCATCTGTCATGGCTGAAGAAGTTGCCATGCTTCAAATTGGCAAAGGTGAATTTTGGAAAATTTAGTGGTTTTCCATGTAATTCCCTTTATTTTGCTACGGGGTGCTATGCGCAGGTAGCAGAAAGTAGGAGTTTCTGCTAAATTTAGTACTTGAGCACGTAGGTGCACTGCAGGGTCTGGACAGTGCTAGTGCAGTATACAATATGGCTGCTTTTAGAGTGCATTGCATGCTTGCTACACAAGTTGGCGCTATAGGAGGCGTTGTTGCTAAGTCTGAAAGACATTAGAGCAGAACGCAGGTTTGCCTGTTAGTGTTGATTGCTATACAAGTTGGCGCTATAGGCCTGTTGGTGGTACAGGCTAGGTCTGGAACACTGTTGCTAAGCACAGGTTAGGCTACAGGTAGTACTGGAACCTTGAATTGTTGCTAAATGTTTCCACAATAGTCACAAAAACAGAATTTTCACTGGTTAAACACTGGTTAAATTTGGGAAAGTTCCTCTAATTCTTGTGAAAATTTGTAAAAAATTCTTTGAATTCTCTGGGAAATTTCTTCTTGACCACCAGATGGTGCTGTGGACTGCTTTGCCTGAGTCTTTGTGGGGATGAGCCTCATGGCTATGGAGTTTGCTAATTGCCCAAAGGAATTTATTGCCTACTTCCTAGCTGTGAGCGGAGAAGAAAGCTTTCGTCTTTCTGACTGGAGTCTCAGAAAATCTCACAGATTCCTGCTCAAATTCCCTTTCTGGAGTGTAAGCAGTTACAAATTCAGAAGAGATAACGTAGAACTCAAGAGAGCCAGCAGGAAAGGTAATCCAAACAGACTTTGCAACTTTGAATGGAGCAAGGCTTCCTGAGCCAGCAAAGATGCAACTTGCTACAGATAGGATTCTCTTGTTGAAGAGAAGGGGGGGAATGTGCTCTGTTACTTTGAAGAAATCCTCCACTAATGATTTATAACCCCAATAAAGCAGCCAGAAAACTGCAGGGTCCTCACTCTATTGCCTTTTTGAAGCAGCCCAGAGCTTAAGAAATGTTAAGCTTTTCCGTTTGAATGAGCAGAGCAAATTTAGCTTTCCTTTTAGAACACAAGAAGAGATTACTTTTGACTCTTCATCTGCATTTGAAAAGAGTTTGTAGGTAGTAACTGAGGGAAGACTGGGGTACATGGGTCATACCTGGCTCCTCCCTTTGTTTGCAAATTAGTTCTTTCTGAGTTAGGAGCTATAACTTGAGACACAGCATTTCTTTCACTGAAGAGAAAGGGGGGGATTTGCCCCTTCCTGCATCCACGATGACAGGTTTGAGAGAGAGGTACAAAGGAATAGCATGCACATTTGCTCCTGGTGTCAAAATATCTCAGTCTTCATCACAGGGATTCAAATTTTTACTTTTGAGAGTCCAAATTAATCATCTTTGTACTGCCTCCTGGTATCAGAAACAATGTCATTTTACTCCAGATGCTTCACTCTATTCCTTCCAGGAATCAAGATTAAATTATCTTTCTACTGTTCTGCTTATTACTCTCTGGATGGGTATAAAGCAGACAGAACAACTCCACAAAGCATCCATACAAAGTCTTTTTATTAGTTCATCAGACATCCTTATCAACTTACAATTATGATGAGGTTCTTCTTAATGTTCAATCCTTTGCATATCTGCATTATGGTGTAGAAAGATAATAAACTCTCATCCCCATGATGATTGAAGCAGCTGCATGGTAATGGATTCAGGCAAGAGTGAGGGAGCCTCTCCAACCCAACAAGGGTCAATTTAGTGACCAATCAGGATTACAGATGTGACCACAAGACATGGACTACATTTCCCAGGATACCTTAACTACATTTACCATGATGCATTCCCTTAAGGGAACAGCTATCAATTCCTACTTATCCCAAATCCTATTAACTCTAAACTGTCTGGACACAAACATCTTTATAAAGTACATTTTTTTCCAAGTTAATAAGATTTCGATGTATCAATGCTTCCATTGTAGAAAACCAGAATGGTATTTTCCTATAATTTTGTAGTTTGATTTTTTCCCATACCAAGAGTAAAGTATTCCTCACATAATGTCTTTGAAAGTATCTATGTACAGTACCACAGAAAAGCATGCCATCCTAATTGAAGATCATGTTGGTTTGCAAACACTCTTAACACCAAGACTGAGATGGCACAAAAAGCATTTGCAAGCCGACGAGACTTTGGGGCAGTGAAATGGCTGGTTGAAGCCTCCCATTGGCTTGCCAACACTCTTTGCACCAAAACTGGAAAAATGTGAAAGGTGTTTGCAAGCTGATGGAGGCTTGAAGCAAGGTGATTTCACTGCCCTGAAGTCTGATCAGCTTGCAAACACGTTTTGTGCCAAGACTGCAAGCAGGCAAAGAAACCACAGGAGAGCGGCTGAAGAAGAGACAGATCTTCACAAGGTAAGTGACTTGGTGCAACAGGATCAGGGTCAAGCAATTGTGGGGAACCCAGGAAAGGGAACATAAGATATCGCAGTGGGTCAGAAAAGGCCTTGGGTGGTCTGAAGCAGGTGGCCTGTTCCATCACTACCCCCTGCCATGGCCTTTCCCACCTTAAGATACCTCATGTGCAGTTAACGGCCAATGCATTCAATTGGCCGTTAAATATGTAGGCGAAAGCAGGGAGTGATCTTGGTAAAGTTATGCGATTCACTCCTACAAATCCTTAGTTATGAAAGTAATTGGTAGGCTTCATTACATTCGTAACTCAAGGACTACCTGTAAAACCTCTTTGGGGTTTGATGTTTCTTTCCTCCTTTTTTTTCTAGGTGTTTGCCATTAATCCTGAAGAAAAGCCTCTAGTTTTAATTGTACCTTAATTTTAAAAATCTTTTGAATTTGTGTATGTACAGGTATTTTTAAAATGTTGGAACTTTCACCATATATGATAATATGTCCCTTCATTATGTTTATCTTTCTAATATACATTTGAAGTACCTGTCAATTCTGAAGTGAACCTAGCCGAGGCCATTTTGGAGGCTTCAGGATTGCCACACAACAGAGGGGGGGAGAGAAATAGCTAGATGGGGGGTTGTAGCCAAAACAATACAGTTTTCCTGTGGGAACCAAGGACATTCTCACAGGTGGATGGCCACAGGAGGAGTGAAGTAACCAAGCAACTAGCCAGTACTTTGAATGGACAGTGTGACCAGTGACTTGGGAGAAAGGGGAAACTTTTACTTTTTAATTAGGTGAAACCTACAGGAACTTTAGAGTTGACTCTCACCATTTGTGCCAATATGAAATAGCCAATAAATTGTTCTTTGAGGAACCTTTCTGTCTCAGAGTGCTGCTTTCTATGGGTGCATTACTTGGAATGCTGACATTACCTTTATACAGTAGCTTCTAGACAATTTGCCTGATAAGAAATGTCAACAATGCATTATTTTATTTTTCTTAAATACTGTACCATAATATGAATTTCAGTCCCTTCAACCATATATTTTCTCACCTAGCCATTTGTATATTATAATCAACACATTTATCATACATTCTTTCACTTGTTGGACCTTTCAGATTGTTGGACTTTCAGATTGTTAGCGGCAATATGCTGACTGTGTAAAATTAACTTAGAAAGGGCTGTAAAGCCCTCTGAAGCAATATATAAGTCTATTGCTATTCTTCTTCAGTCTCAAACTTCAACAAAGTGTATACTTCATAGAAATAATATATTCATCATTTGTACATAGTTTATTTGAAACTCAGTCTTGTACTATTCTACATCATAAAATCTTGCCAGTTCCTTTTTGGAGATTTTGGGCAGGAGGCTCTTCATTTGCCTAGATTACAGATTTATAAGAAACTATAGACCTGTGAACTGGGGTTTTCTATAATCAACTTCATCCATACTGGATAACTGCATTTTAATTCTTAACAATGAAAAAAAGTGCTGATGGTAGCTAAAAGTAAATATTGATTTTATTTCCTGTTAGATCGGCTATGGATGTGTCCCATTGGAGAATATACATCCAGAGGTGGGAGGAAGACTAGGGTCAAAGGTGAAATGAATGATGTGTCTCAGAATCGGCTGCACCCAAGTAGCACCGGCATGTTCACTCCTAATAAATCTTGTTTTTTTTATAACTTTGACAGATATGGCTAGAGACTCATGATTTGAATGGGGGTGGATGCCGGAGCCCTGATATTTAGCAAAAGAACAAAGGGAAGCTTGTCAAAAAGCTTCATGACCAAGTGCAGCAATTGTCTCCATTCCCATTCAACCCAATTTGAGCACCAGATTATCTTGATAAGGATCTGGAATGTATGTCAGTTCAAAGAATAATAGTTCAATATTTTAATTAAAAAATACTTTTAAATTCTAGTTTATAGGAATAATCCTAAAAAAGGTACAGTGGAATACTTCTATTTGAGAAGGAAGGAGTATAAAATTAAATTTCCTAAATTAAATGCTTTGCTTCATCTTTTTAATATGCAACTCAATCTCGTTACACTTAATTTGAATGATTTAATTCCTTGTTCAAGCAAGATTTGTCAATAAATTTTTGGAATCCCTTATCTCAAAAATGCACTTGCTATCTTGACAGTCAGACCCATGAATGGTCCAACGTGCAGCTTGTGTTACTGGCATGCCAAAAATCTACTTTGTCCCATTGCTGCTGGCTTGATTCATAAAATCTTCCAATCAACAGATATTAAAACTATAGTTGAGATTTAAAATGGATTTTCTCTTGAAAATTGGGAGGGGGAGTTAGTATTCTGATACATTAAATGTAAACTAAGAAAGAGATCACATAGAACAGACATTTGAAGCACCTCAGTACCACAGTTGTAAAGAAGTGGCTTGAATGAAAACATGCCTATGATTGGGTTAAATACGTTTCTGATCCATTCCATGGCTGGGTAAAGGAGCACAGGATACTTGCTTGAAGTGGGAGTTGACCTTATTCAATATCAAAATAAACACACAATTCAACTCTTGATGGTGGCTGTATATTGCAGACAAACCTTTGAAATATTTATAGAGGTGTTCTAGGCTTTGCTAATACAGAATAACAGCATTGGAAAATGCCTTGGAGGTCTTCTATCTAATCCAACCCCCTGCTCAGGCAGGAAACCCTATACCATTTCAGAAAAATGGTTGTCCAATCTCTTCTTAAACACTTAGTGTTTTACTAGGAAATTAGATCATGTCCAATACTTGTGAACCTGACCTAGTAGTCATGAAAGAGACTTTCCTTGGGAGGCAGGGCGGGGCGGGTCTTGTACTGAGTCTGAGAGGAAATGCCACCTTCTCACCTTGTGGGAGCAAGTTAATCATGAAGATCTATTGTGTGCTATTGTATTAACTTGATCTGAGGAGTCCTCCTGGGTGCTCTCTGAACTTGCTTGTTTTCTTGCAGATGTTTCATTACCCTAACTAGGTAACATCAGTGCTAGTAAGAAATGCTGTTTGCTATCAGTTTATATTCTGGTGTGGATGTGGGTGATCTCAGAGATTTTTTGGTTGGGCTGTTTACAGATGGCTCTTTGATAGTTTCTTGATTGGGTTATTGTTTACTTGATTATTAGTCTGAAGTTAACCTATGCTGATCAGGGTGTTGATTACTGGTGGAGAAGTGCTGGAGTCTTTTTGTTCTCTTGGGGGCTGATTGATTGTCACTTTTGCATAGTCTATAGAGCAGTGGTGGCTAACCTTTTTGGGCTCCTGTGCCAAAAATTGTGTGCGTGCTGGTGCATGCACACTCATGTGCCAGCACCCAGAAGGCAATGTGCGTGTCCCCCCACCCCGAGCATGCACACACTATCCCCCCGCCCCCCGCTGCCATTTTACCTGCACTGCGCCTCACAGCTGATTTTTGGCTGGTTTGAGGCCTTTTTCGGTCTCCCAGAGACTTGAAAAAAGCTTCTGCAGGCCGAGTAGGCCTGTTTCATCACTTACAGGAAGTGATGAAATGGGCCTATTTGGCCTGCAGAAGCTTTTTTCAAGCCTCTGGGAGACCGAAAAAGGCCTCAAACCAGCCAAAAATCAGCTGTGAGGCATGCACATGTGCAGTGAGGTAAGTCTGCCTGTGGCTTGCGTGCCGGCACAAATGGCTCTGCGTGCCACTGTGGCACACGTGCCATAGATTCGCCATCACAGCTATAGAGGTTGTTAATGCCCATGTGTAGGTTGATGGCTGATTTGTCAGAATGCCAGGTTTCTAGAAACTCCCTGGCATCTTTGGACTTGGCTTGGTCTAGGATTGTCACATTTTCCCAGTTGAAACTATGGTTAAATCTGCCTATATGTTGTGAAATTAAAGAATTTTTGTCAGGTCTTCTGACTGCCAATAGGTGTCCATGGGTGCATTCAGACAGTCTTCTGCCTGTTTGTCCTACATAGTGGCTGTTGCAGTCCTTACATTGTATGTTAGGCTAGCAGAATCCATCAAGAAAATATTTTGGGATCAGTGTTTTTTTAAACACAAATCACCTTGACTTAAGGGTAACAGCAAGGCACACGATGGGGGCAAGTTAATAATGAAGATCTATTGTGTGTTTAACATAACTTGATCTATGTGTGTGTTTTTGTTGATGGCTGTGAGTGCTTCTCAGTCATTGGTCATGGTTGTCCCAAAGGTGCTTTTCCAGCAGGCAACTGGACTTTCTTGTTTTTTTCTCCCTTTGAAGATATTTCGCTTGTCATCAAAGAAGGTTCTTTAGCTCTAACTGGATGGTGGAGAATGGAAGGATTTATACTCCTTGCAAACATCTAGATACAGACAACACTCACCCCAATAACCTGAGCCTGTCTTCAACAGTGAAGGGATACAGGGCGGAAAACATCCTGCAGCCAAGAAGGCTCCACCCCCTTTGTCAGTGGTGGGATTCAAATTTGTTTACTACCGGTTCTGTGGGCGTGGCTTGGTGGGCATGGCAGAGGAAGGATATCGCAAAATCCCCATTCTCTCCCCACCCCACTAACCTGCTTTCCAGCTCCATTCTCCTGTGCAGGGTAACAAAAGAAGACCCAACCGATCAGCTGTGACTCCGGAAGCAGAGAATAGATGGGGGCAAGACCAGTCAGGGGTGGGATTTGCTGGTTCTCCAAACTACTCAAAATCTCCTACCGGTTCTCCAATACTGGTCAGAACCTGCTGAATACCACCTATCTACTTTGTACTACTCAGGTGACCCTGAGGGGTCAGATAAACCTCCATATAAATCATTTCATTCCCCACCATCCAGTCAAAACTGAAGAAGCTTCTTGGTCTTCAAAGAAAAAACAAGAAAGTCCTCCTAAAAAAGCACCTTTGGGACTAGGAGTTAATGTTTTTAGTTCTTGAAGCAACTGTTGGAAGAATTATCCTTCTGGGTTCAGTTCCAAGTGGGGAAAAAAACACTGGAAACATGGAGGTTATTTGGAAAGATGGTTTAATGGTGGACAGGACCACATGGCTTGGAGCTCCAAAGTGAAAAGGACAATCACATGCTTCAAGATGTTGGGTGAAGGAAAAGAAGGCACAAGATGCTGAGACCCTTAGTTTTATACTGTCTGTTGGGCCCCACCTTAGTGTTTCCTGTTCCTGTATAAGGAATGTATCCCATTGGCTATCAGACTCCCAAGGAGCGGGGTTTTTAGCCAACTTTGTAGGCTTTGTCTGGACCACATGGCTTCACCTGAGTGCTGGATGATGCAATCTTCCCAGGTCAGGAGGTGAGATGGGTAGAGAGCTTTGTTATGTAGAATACTGTGGCCCAAGCCTTAATGGCCCACCCATTCACAAAGGTGGGGGTGAGCTTCTGCTTCTGAGTTTCTACTTCTCTTTTTAGGGGAAAATATTCTGCCTTTTTAATATTTCTTAGGATATTTCATTTTTCTAGGAGAAGGATGGGTGCTAACTCCCTACACAACAAAGCAAGCTATGAATGAAGAATGTATAGCCAGATAAGAACGGGTTCAAAGCTGCTAAGGACTTGAACTTTAGTTACTTTCAAACTCATAATATGCAAACCACATATCCTGAATATTTAGATGAGCGTTAACCAAGTCATACTAAGAAATTATGGGATTTTGCAAGTTACAGGCTAGAGATACTGCACAGAAATGTGTCAAAATGACTATAACCAGTAAAAGAACTCACTCCAAAGCCAATAGGTTTAAACTACATACAAAGCAATTGCCCAGCTTTTTAAACTGTTCCTCTTTTGGCTGAGTGGTCAGTGAGATGCCCTCTGTACTTATGAACATAAAAAAGAGCTATTTTAATCTGCCTTTCTGGCTCAAACTCTGTTTTGGCAAGACACACTAGACTAAAGGATCTGCCAACATTTACAGCTAAGAAGTTTTCCTTGGAAGAAGGAGAGTTGAACATGTAGTTATGACATTATTTGAATTAGTAAGCAGGCAATTTCATGCACACACTCAATTAACACTACTAATTCAGTTTTATTGCACATATACAGGAAATAACAGCATCAAACACTCTACAGACTTGACTTTAAATGTATGCAAACTTCTACTAATCTCTTTGGGATCAGAGTAATTACCTACGTAACTGCTATTAACATTGCTATTGCCAATGACTTGTTTACCAATCACTTTGTTTCAATTTTGCTAGGTGTTTTTTTCCTCTTTTTTGTAACATCAGGCCTCCTTAATAATATAAGTCATCAGAAAAAATAAATGCAATCCAGAATATAAACAAAGCACTAATAAACTGTGTACGCCATCAAAAATTCTTGCTGTTTGCTTCTAACAATGATGTAAAAAAAAAGTTCTTTTAAAACTTGCCACCATTTAGTGTGGTGCTTAAAGGCTGCAATTGAAAAGTAAACAAGCTAGTGAATAAAATAAAACAATATAATATGAATTGCTTCTCCTGTCACTGCTGTCACTTCTCACAATTCCTTCATGGGCTTGTTGTTTTTTCTTACTCTGGCTTGGTAACCACATTACCATAGGCCGGTGGAGAGGATGAATTTGGTTCAGTTGAGATTGGTGCATATCCGTTAATTACTTGGTAAGGCACAAAACTAATGGCTGCCTGTAACAGAAAATAATACACATAAAAATACTGTGTCTTGGGGACATCTTACTCCAGATAGGAGGAACAGCTTCTCCAGTTGTGTATTTTTAATTCTAGCATTGTGCTCGCCTAGAATAAGCTGGGACCAGGGGTGGGATCCAATAGGGTTAACTACCGGTTCGATGATTTGAGGTTCGGTGACTTATGATGTGCTTTCCTGCATGCTGTGCTCACGCACCTATAAATCGTCATCAGCACGCTGCATGCAGAGAAGCAGTCTTTGAAACAGCACTTTTTTCCTGCTTTTTTAACTGCAGCTGTGCCTCGCACAGCAGCTGAAGTTGAAAAAGCAGGAAATATAGATCAGATAAGAGCCCAGGCGAGCGGATGGGCAAAAACATCAGCAGACATAGAAGCAGTTCTATGTCTGCTGCTCTTCAGAGCTACCGGTTCTACAGAGATGGACAGAACCAGTAGAAACCCACCCCTGGCTGGGACCTCATTCTCTGAAATCTTCAGAGAGTTATAAGCTCTGATAGAGAAGTCTTTAAAGGTAGAAATTAACATCCAGATAACTTATAGCCTGGCCATTTAATCACCTTTCTCTGATCTACCCACCTGGTCCAGATAATAAGCTAAAATTATTATCAAAGGATCAAATACTTACCTGGTCATTAGCACAACAAGCTGCCTGGCATCCAAAATGTGCAAGTGAAACAGTGATGAAAAATTCCAGCAATCTGAACAAGAACAACACGCTGGAGAGGCAAATGCCGACTTTCTGTAGAGTAGGGAGGACACATGTGGAAAGATTGTGATTTGCTGAGAAATAAACCCATCTATGTGCTACACCATTAAAAAGGGACTCCCAGCTGCTTCCTTGGAAACCACCAAAAACCAGATCAGAGGATATTGTAGCATTATTATGTTTTGGAGTATCTCAAATATACCCCAGAGAATCAAACGGGGATCAGATCCATATATAAAATCAAATATTTGCACAAGGGCAACATACTTCACCTGAATCATGTTACTCTGTTATGCACCATAAAAAGTTGTTCATGTGGGACAAAGCAGAGAAGAACAATCCAACATATATTCTAACTCATTAGTTTTAGAGATGCAAACATTCAAAGCCAATTCAAAAACTACCAACAGAGACAAACAATAATAAGTAAACAACAACCTGACCTAAGAACACACCCATCAATACTGAAAGAGGAAGCCACTGGTGTATAAACAGAGATCAGCCAAGAACCCCATCTAAAAGTTTTTTTTTTTTTCATTCCTAGGAAATATGTGAAAACAAGCAAACCAAATTTAACTTACCCGTTTGGTTTTCCCAATGTCAGTAGCTCTATCTAACATGCCAAAAACCAAGATAACTTTGCCTGCCATGTAACTATTAAATATGCAGGATCCGTCAGAACAAAGAAGGGACAAATCAAATTCAGCTTTACAAGTTTGGCTGAGTGCATTAGGATCCAGATTTTAAGGAGAAAATCTTACCAGGGTTGAACTGTTGAACCCTGGAAGGCCCCACAGCTTCCAGGCACCATAAAAGAATGTCCACAGCATCTCACATTTCATCTAGACCAGAGATGTATAACTGGGTATCATCAGCATACTGGTGATACCTCATCACATGGTGATAGATGATCTTACCCAGAAGTTTCGGGTAGGTGTTAAAAAGGAGCAGAAAAGGCACTGAGCCCTCTGTCATCCCACCAAGCAGGATCTGTGGACCCTTGCTTCCTATTAACATAGATTGGAACTGACCTCAAAGGAGGTGAACCAGCATAGAATTGTACTTCCTACCCTCAACTCCACAGGACAGCCCAAAATGATACTGCAGCCAATAGTATTGAAAACTGCTGAGAAGTTAAGAAGAGCAAGGATAGAGGTACCACCTCCAGTCTGATCCTGCCAGAGATCATTCTTTAGTGCAAACAATATTGTTTCTGTCCCATATCCAGGCCAGAAATTTGATTGAAAAAGAGTCCAGATAATCTGTTTCCTTCAGGATCATCTGGACTGCAAAGCCACTATTGTCTTTAGACTGGACAAAAACTGTCCAGAACAGTGGAGTCCAGTGATAACTACTTGAGAAGGGGTTTTACCAGTACCTCTTTAAAAGGAGCTGGGAATATACCCTCTAACAAGGATGTGCTCCCAGCTCCTTTTGTTTGTGTTTTAGAGAAAATGAAAAATTATGTTAAAATTGAAAGACTTATATGATTAAGGTTACACTGTGCTTATTTTTTGCACATGTTAATCTTACAAAAATTAAAGTTTCTAAGAGAAGAAAAAATGATGAAAAATTAACCCATGGGATGCTATTTCAAGGGATTAAAGATTAAACATTTTAATATATTGTTGCTTCTGATAGCTCTTAATAACACTTTGAATGGTGAGGTTTTAAAGATTTATAAATAAAAGATATGGGGAAAAGTTTGTTTGCTTGTTTTTGGAGAAAATTATATTACTGGATAAAGAAAATAAACAACAATGAAGATTGTTTAAGGTTAAAATATATTATTATTTCTGGTAACTCTTCACTGGAGTTTTGCTGATTAAGATTGAATGATGAGGCTTTATAATTTGTTCATAAATAAGAGATAGATTAGGAAAGAAGAGATCTTAGGTTATAGATCTCTTGGAATATAATAAGTTATTAATAGGTTATTGAAATTGTACTTGACTTGAAGATGTCATTTCTTAATTAACAGGACACAGACCTCAGAGGATAATTAGGACTGCAGAAAAAAAAAAAAACTAGCAACCTGCCTTCAATAGAGGACCTGTATACAGCACAAGTCAAAAAGAGGGCTGTGAAAATATTTAGACCCCTCACATCCTGGACATAAACTGTTTCAACTCCTTCCTTCAAAACGACGCTATAGAGCACTGCACACCAGAATAACTAGATACAAGAACAGTTTTTTCCTGAAAGCCATCACTCTGCTAAACGAATAATTCTCTCAACACTGTTCAACTATTACAAAGTCTGCACTTTAATTAATGTTAATCTTCCCATCACTCCTTATTACCCATCCCCTCCCACTTGTGACTGTATGACTAACTTTGTCACTTGTATCCTTACAATCTATATTGACTGTTTCCTAGTATGATTTGATTGCTTATTGTACTCTATGACTATTATTAAGTGTTGTACCTGATGATTCTTGACTCTTGATGAATGAATTGACTCTTTTATGTATGCTGAGAGCATTTACACCAAGACAAATTCCTTGTGTGTCCAATCACACTTGGTCAATAAAAGAATTATTATTATTATTATTGTTGTTGTTATTAATTTTCCTTTTTTCCTTTGCACTGTTCATTTTTTTTCTTTTTATATTTTTCTTACTTTGTATTAGGGTTGTTTTGGATTTTTGAGTTTTAATAATAATTATTATAAAAACAGCATTCAAATGAAATACAGATAGTCCTCAACATATGACTACAATTAAGCCCAACATTTCCGTTGCTAAGTGAGACATTTAAGTGAATTTTGCCCCTTTTTATAACCTTTCTTGCAGTTGTCAAGTGAATCACTGCCATTGTTAAGTTAGTAACATGGTTGCTAAATGAATCTGGTTTCGCCAAAGATTTTGCTTGTCAGCCTGGAAAAGGGGATGCAATGACTTTGGGTCACTGCAACTGTCATAAATGAGTCAGTTGACAAGCATTTGAATTTTGATCATGTGACGCTGGGGATGCTGCAATGCTGAAAAACGGTTGTAAGTCATTTCCCCCCCCTGCTATTGTACATTTTATTGGTCACTAAACAAACAGTTTTAAGTTGAGGACTACCTGTAGTAATCCTGTCTTTGGGACTGAGATATATTTTAGGAAAGATTTGTCGGAATCAAAGATATAGCTTATTGAGCTATTAAATTCAATAAGTCCTATGGGTGATAGCAGGCCCCAGAAGAAAGAGACATGATGAACCAAAGTTTTCAGCTAGGATGGTTTCAAAATATACCAGAACTATTTGTAATCCTGCTTAGCTGTTGCTAACTGTGAAAACTATTTTTGGAAAGTATGCACTTGGATGGGTAAGTAAAACAGGAAGAATGAGGAACTGAAAGTAAGATTCACAGGTGTTTACAGAAAGTGAGTTAGTGAAGCTGTGAAGCGTGTATGTGGTTAGAAGAAAAGAAAAAGGGGGTAGGTGGGTGGTATTATACTATATACATTTGTTAGATTCTTTTTGTCAAGTTTTATTGTTTTAAATGTGG
The DNA here is from genome assembly GCA_023653725.1 of Bungarus multicinctus. Taxonomy (NCBI): domain Eukaryota; kingdom Metazoa; phylum Chordata; class Lepidosauria; order Squamata; family Elapidae; genus Bungarus; species Bungarus multicinctus. The sequence goes on along the minus strand of CM042838.1, from coordinate 58,498,797 downwards.
TTTTATATTCTGTAAATATAAATAAATAAATAAATAAATAAATACATACATACATACATACATACATACATAAAGGATAGGGTTGGAGATCAGATCTGAGCCCTTTGATTTATGGCAGTCCTTGCAGGACCTGCTGTATCACATTGGACTCCATTGCAATGGCTTATTAAAGTAATGTAATTAATGTAATTATATTAATGTATTACTGCTATTATATCTTTTATATCTATTCATTTCTTATGTTCCAATTATTAGAAACAATAAACCTCTCATCTTAAAGTAAGAATTTTGTTTGTGTTGCTGTCTGTTTCCTATTGGTATTTTTTTATGACAGATTTCAAACCAAATTCAATAGGCCTGGTGTTGATTCTAAATTCTGATTCAAAAGGTTCTTAGGTAGAAATGACAGAAGTAAAGTTCAGGCCTTAGCAGGCCTTTGGAGTTGTGGAAAGTTCCATAAGAACCCACATGCCTGCAAATCTGGACTCCAGCTCCTTATTCGCTCCAAACCACATCTCTAACACTGTGATATATCTATTGTGTACATAAGTATCCTTCTGGATTCTGCACATGAAGCCAAAATTCTAGAGCAGATTGGTTTACTTACTTTTATCCAATTCTCTGAATTGTAATTTAACAAAAAAATATCATCCGTGGTCAGCTCAAGTATATACAGCAGAATACCAAATAATGCAATTATGGCACTTGTGATGTTCATCCCTACACAGCATTTCACCTGAAAGACAAGAGCAATATACCAGTGGAAGAAAAATGAAAATGAAAGCACAATTCAAACTATAAAGAAAATTACAACCAGCTATTGTAAAACCAGTAATAAAATATATCTATGTGTTTAATGGTACATTATCAATCAGTAGAGAAACCAGACAACATGCAGTAATATCATAGGCATCACATAGTAGCATCAACAGGGTTCCCCAGTGGAAATGCAAAGCCCACAACTCATTTGAAGGATTTTCTAACATTGTCAAATACCTTATTTTTCTTTCTGGATGTCAGTCTCCATTGAACTCCAGGTAGTTAAAAGTGATAGGAAAATTGGTAAGGTTTATCAAATATTTTGGTTAGGACATGACACGCTCTGTAAATGTTAATGTTAAATGCTCTTTTAACATCACAGAGAGGCAACTAGAGAAATGGGAAGGGAGAAACTCTTGGAGCCAGTAGTGGGAATACTGACAATTTCAAAATTGCTGTTTTTGCTTCTCTCTTTTCAGAAATGTAGCGTTTCTTTGATCAAGGTAGTTGGTTTTCTTCTGCTGAATCCACACTGTTTTTCTTTGCAAGAAAAAAAAACTTTCCTGTGTTGCCATGAATACTTTAAACCAGGGATCTCCAACCTTGGCAAGTTTAAGACCTGTGGGCTTCAACTGCCAGAATTTCTCAGCCAGCTTCTGGGAATTGAAGTCCACAAGTTTTAAAGTTGACAAGGTTAGAGACCCCTGCTTTAAACCTAAGAGAAACAGGAGAGAAGAAAGCAAGCTCTTTGTAGGAGGGCTACCATCAGCTCTCTCTTCCATTTGATTCCTATACTTTTACTCCTAATACGCAGGGCTTCTTTTCAATGTTGCTTTCAGGTAGGAACACTTCTGAAATAGGACCCTCTGTCAAGACAACGGAAGAGGAAGAGCAGGAGGAGGCGGCATGTTGGAGTTCTGGTTCAAGAACAGAGGATGCAAGAAGACTCCTCTTTGCTCAGTAGAATTATTTCCAGTAGCAACTAAGAAAGCTCTGGTAGAACAAGAAGTGATTTCATGGTCTATGGCACTTTCAGGCTTCTCTCATTTCTGGCACGCTACTGACAGATTGCACATCAGGAAGGGAATTTGGAAAGAAGCCCATTGCAAAAAGGTGGAGCCTCTAATTCTGCTGACATAGAACTTTCAATGGAAGCAAAGCTTGGAACCAAAAGTTGACCAAAGAAGGAAGGTGGTATGATTTTTGTATTTGCTTTTCTTTCCCAAATGTTGATTTAAGACTGAGCAGTAGACAATATAAAGTGTCATGAGTGCTTACAAAGAAATAGCATAAAAGACATTCAAAAGCTTTCTCACCAAACTATGGTTTTGATTCTTCGCAGCTGATATACATAGTGATCCAGAAGAAATGAACTGGAAAAAGAAAAAAAAATATATTGTAGTCCACTGGAAATATCAAGGGAAAAAACATCAGAAAAATCTGGGACCCATGGAAATAGTCTTTTACGACAATGTATTATTTTATATATGTTTATCATTTTATTTTTGTGAGGTCAACCTTAATTGTTTTGGATTGGGCAACCTAGAATATTAATAAATATTCCCCCCACTCCTGTAGAAATAGATCTGTATCATCCTTAAAAGAGTTTAAGACTTATAGGGAAAAGTGTTTGGATGTCAGGAACTTATACCAATCACATAGCAAAATGGCACTCTTTTGTCTTAAATGCACCAGCCACTCTCAACAGGTTGGGCAGAAAACGCAAATACTGTATTTTTCAGAGTATAAGACGCACTTTTTCCAACCCCAAAAGGGGGTGGAAATGTCTGTGTGTCTCATACACTGAATGTTGCCGAAGCCCCGTCCACCCACCAGCCCCCTCCATTTGGCCTTTGCCTCCTAACAAATTGCCTCCTTGCAGCAAACAGTCTGTTTCAGTTTCAGCACAGCCTGATTAGCACAAGCAGCTGATTTGTTTGTTGGATTGCCTTCCGACAATCAGCTATTTCAGGCTGCAGGGATTGCCACTACCTATTGCCGCCTCTGTGTGCCCCATTTTTGGCCTCCGCATCCCATTTTTGGCCTGTGTGTGCCATTTTCTGCCCATTCCAATTCCCGCCGCCCGGAACAGGCCGGAAATGGGGCGCATGGAGGCAGCAATAGGCAATGGCAATCCCTGCAGCCTAAAAAGGCTGATCACTGGGAAGTCAATCCAACTGACAATCAGCTGCTTGTGCTAATCAGGCTGTGCTGAAACTGAAACAGGTTGTTTGCTGCAAGGAGGCAATTTGCTGGGAGGCAGCGGCAGATTTTTTTTTCTTGTTTTCCTCCCCAAAAGCTAGGTGCATCTTATACTTCAGAGCACCTTATACTACAAAAAAATACAGTACTCGAAAAACTATGCCAAGGGGAAAAGAGGAGGGGAGAGAGAAAACTCTCAGACAGGCCAGTGAAGGTGAGCAAAATCAATCCTTAGGGAACGCTGGAATGAAGCAAAGTGAGGAAATTTTTGGAGCTGGTTTCTAGGATTCCATACCCATCCCAAAAAATAGTTTCAGCTTCCATTGAGATAAGAGACCTCAAAATTTCTGCAGCTTACTTTTTAAACTAAATCTGATCGCTACTTTTCCAAAATATAGCTTCCAATTATTTTTTATTTCCCTTCCTCTTCCTATACAAAAGAGGCCTTTGCTTTTTCTATTTCTTTCTTCAGATTCATTAGAATGTTTTCCTAATTTATTTAAGTGGCATTTTGGAGCCTATTATATTCGAATGTAGGACAGTAATGAGTTCTCATCTGTTACTCAGATGGCTTTTTAAAATAAAAGCCCTCTTGGACCATCTCTCGTAATGAGGAAATCAGGGTGCTGCAGGGCAGACAGGACTTTGATAGGTGCTCTTGGCCATTAATTCCATCGTGAATGATTGAACAGGAATTCACACATACTTACTAAGATCCCTCCCCAAAAGGAGTAACCTCCAAATACAGAAATGGCAAAGTAGCCTGCGAATGCAAGGCACACTGCAACAGCCCCAAGGCCAAAGTGTATCAACCCAATCATGATTTGGACGGTCTACGGAAGGAAAACACACAAAATAAGACAAGTTAATTCTCTGAATCCAAGAAATACAAATATTCTAATTTGTTAGCACCCCAGGAAAGGCATCACTTTCTATCAACCTAAGGTCCTTCAAAGGTGTTGACCTTTTAAGCTTGCAGTGCAGGTGTTGACCCAAGGCCTGGTTTCCTATAGGGAAAAATCCAAATGGAGAGAAGGGGCAGTTTGAGACACCATTGTCACTATGTGCTGTGCCGACTAAAAAGATACTCCTTTGGTCTTTTTAGCTGCCAACAGAAAGGGAGTGGGGGAAAATTCCTCAAGTGCCACAGATAATCACCTTGACAGCCCAAAGTTGTCGGCGCGCAAGAATATTACTGGAGAACATGATTGAAGACTCTTGGCTATGGATGTGTCCCACATACATCCAGGGGGTGGGGGGAAGACCAGGGTTAAGGGGGAAATGAAAGATGTATTTTAGTGTCGGCTGCATCCAGCTAACGCCAACATGGCTACTTTTAATTTTTTTTTTTAACTCTGAGAGATGCGGCTAAAGACTTATGATTTGAATGGAGGTGGATTTGTTGGAGCCCTGACATGCTGGACATTTACTCCGAATTATAATAGAGTTTGACCTACAGTGAGGCTGCTCTTGTCAGGAAGAAGGTCTGTAAGAATATCAAGATAGGCCTTTGAAAGAAGAATGTCACTTCTCTCATTACAGACTCCTCTGCAAGAGGAAGTTAAGCATGATCATAAGCACAAAGAGACTCCAAACAGCTTGGGCTGCAGCCAATCTATGACCGAGTTCTTGTGGAGAAATGCCTAACAGTTGTACTTCTGAGGGAAGGGAGAAAAAGAAATCTGGCTGAAATTATCATTGAGCTCCTCTTTCAGAGTTAAAGAGCAAAGCAAAGAAATGCATATCTGAATCAGAATTTTTCTGCAAATGCAAAAGAAACTACCAGGAAGAACAGAGGTTTCTGGAATATACTCCTGTTGAAAGAAATATCCTTCTGGGTTCAGTTCCAAGTGGGGAAAAAGACACTGGAAACATGGAGGATGCTTGGAAGGTTTAATGGTTACAGGGCCATATGGCCTGGAGATCCAGAGAAGAATGATCACATGCTTCAAGGTGAAGAGAAAAGGAAAAAGGGGAGTCCAGCTGCTGAGAGACCCTTATATAACCTTTGTTGGGCCCCACCTTAGTGTTTCCTGTTCCTGTGTAAGAAATGTATCCCATTGGCTGTCAGACTCCCAGGGGTGGGGGTCTTAACTTTGTAGGCTTGGTCTGGGCCACATGGCTTCATCTGAGTACTGGCTAATGCAATCTTCCCAGAACATGTGATGAGATTGGTAATCCTATCATTTCCTGAGGGCCATCCTTAATCCCATCACCCTGGAGCTGAAGGGGGGGGGCAGGGAGCTGCAGGAAGCTGCTTTATCTTTAAAACATATTTCTCCTTTTCTCATCCAGGGAGATATAATATTCTGCCTTTTAAATATTTCCTAGGCTATTTCAATTTTCTAGGAGAGGGGTGGATGCTAACTTCCTACACTCCAAAACCAAACAACAGCCAAGCCAAGAAGTTCACAGCGTGGTGAGGTTTGGTATAATAAAGACAGAATCCCAGTATTTGCCTTTGTCAGAATATTCATGAACTGGCAGAGACATGGTAACAAGGTCAGCCAATGAATAAGCATGGCAACTGGATCAGCCATCATGAAGGCTGTTTGGGAAACAGAAATTTAAGGAGTCTGGACGTGGCTCAGCTCTGTGCTCAGCTCTACAACGAAACTAGTCTGTACTTGTCTATTTACTGAACTGAAACTAAGAACTTACTTACAATCTCTCCTCTCTATCACGTTGGAAGACTCTGATGTTGGTATTGTAAATTTACTTCATGTGTTATTATGTATATAAAGTTAATGAATCCTACTGAATCAGTGATCTGTGTGTGCTTTCTGGATTTGATTTTCTGCAACAAACTCTGACAGCCTCAATAAGGTTTACATGTTTATTCAGCTTAATAAAGATGCCCCCCTTCCCATTTGAGGAGGGTACTCTGAACATATTGTGACACTCATATTTATATGCTTGCTACATTGTTTACTTCATCGCCCAGAAAAACTGGTACTCTATAGATAAGATAAAGAACTACAGAAACAGTCAGCTACCTCTCTTGGTGGCATTCCAAGGACATTGAGTATTACCTCAGAGATGTTGGGTATCTCCTGGGAAACTTTGCAGGACCCTAAAGATCTACTGAGATAACTGTGCCAACTGCACATATGTTCCCTCAAGACTTTCATTTGAATGATTAGATTCCTGATCAACAGTGAGGCTGTCAGGTCTCTACATAGCAATAACATCTTAATGGACTTCTAACAGGTACACTGTGAACGTGCTTACCCCAAGTACTTTGATCTCAGCTTTGAAGAATCTCTCCAAACGATTTTGGGGAACTTGTTGAAGAACATTGATGGAAGTTCCAAGTTGCTGAGCTCCATACTGAAGATTTGGTATTGCTCCAGATACCTGAACAGCAACACTGGGTAACCCCTGGGATGTTTGAATTATGTTGGTTCCATTAGAGGGAATTACGTTTCCACTGGCCATTCTTATTGGAAGTTAAGTACAGCTAAATTACCTGCAAACAAACAATTGAGGAAATGTCTTAACATTAAGAAGACAAAATCTGGTCCTTCTCTTTAATCTCGCTTTATGAGATAACATTCCTCTCCAATCGAAGAATGCCAGAAGGGATCAGGAAGGAGAATAGTAAGTACACACAACTTTCTCAGGAAAGGAAAGTTAATAACCTGAAAGGGCCTCTCTGTCCAAGTGTCTTCAAACTTGCCAAATTTAAGGCTTGTGGACTTCAACTCCCAGAATTCCTGACCTAACATGACTGGAGAAGGAATTCTGGGAGTTGAAGTCCACAAGTCTTAAACTTGGCAAGTTGGAGACCCGTGACTCAGGCCCTTTCTCCAGACACTGAGGCTCTCCTACTGTCTTAGCCCCGTCAGCTGCCGTTCTATTCTGCTCGCCTCTCTCCTCCCATCCACTCGTCATCCTCGCTCTGCAGCTCGGCTTTTGGCTCCGCTAGTCCATTCTCCCCCACCAGCCTCAGCTCTTTCGTGGTCGCCATTCACCTGATCGCTCTCTTGGCTCGCTCGCTTGCCCAGCTCAGCTCGCATACATTGCTCCGGCTCCCTCCCTCTCTTGCCCCGCTGAGCTCTCATGCAGCCCCACCAAGTACGGGCCGAGCGGTGATAGTACAAGCAGGTAAGCCCTTCTTCCCCTTCGCTATTCTTTCTCTTCTCCCTCCCTGGACCTGCGCTTTCCCCGGCCTCCCCCCCTTCTCCCTGTTTCGTTTCAGCTACTATTTCACCGCTTGCCTTTCTCTTCCTCTGCCGATCGTCCCCGCAGCTCTTCCTGCGCCCCTATTCTTCTCCGTGGCACTTTCCCTCCACTTCTGTCTCTCTCGTCCTCCGCCGCTCGCGTATAGCTTTTTTGCCCCTATTCCGCTTTTGCTTTCGCTTCTGCTTTCCCCCTCCTCAGTTCTCTCCCTCCCTTTCCTTCCTCTTTTCCCGCCAAATCCTCCCCTTTTAAACTTTTCTCCGTCTTTATCGCCTCTTCCTCTCAAATTTCCGGCTGATCTCTCTGCCTTCCGGGCATCCTAGAACGCTTGCATCCAGCTGACTGCTGTTCCCTTAACGTGGGATTAACATTCCCTTCCAACAGCAGAAGATTGCCGGGAAGGCTCACGAAGCACGCACGTTTCTCAGGAAGAAAAAGTTAATCATGAATAAGGAGAAGGGCTGTCTTCTTGCTTCCATTCCAATGCAAAATGGCTCTTTTAAAAATCCTAGTGCCATCTCAGATCCATCCAGCTAAATGAAATCTCTCATATGGACAAAGTTTTACTGTAATGTCCCTCCTGTCCTGTTAATGGCAGTTGGATCTAAAGGCATCGGGCATGTTGACTGCCATCTTCCATGTTGATTGCCACCTTCCAACTAGCTCATACTGATTTATTTATTTTATTTATTTTTTATTTATTTATTTTGTCAATTGCTTACAAGATAATAGATATAAGTAAAAACATAGTTATGAATACATGGATACATATAAGAAAAATAAAAAAGAAACAATAGGACAGGGACAGTAGGCACGTTGGTGTGCTTATGCACACCCCCTACAGACCTCTTCGGAAAGGAGTGAGGTCAATAGACAGTCTAAGGTTAAAGTTTTGGGGGTTTGGGGAAGAAGCCACAGAGTCAGGTAGGGTATTCCAGACATTGACCATTCTGTTGCTGAAGTCGTATTTCCTGCAATCACGTTTGGTGTGATTAACCTTGAGTTTGTATCTATTGTTTGCTCTTATATTGTTATGGTTGAAGCTGAAGTATTCATTGACAGGTATGACATTGCAATGTATGATTTTATATACTATACTTAGATAGGACCGAAGGCGGCATAGTTCTAGGTTTTCTAGGTCTAGAATTTCGACTCTAGTGGCATAAGGTATTCTGCAATGAGTAGAGGAGTGAAGAACTCTTCTTGTAAAATATTTCTGGACTTTCTCAACTGTGTTAATATCAGATACGTAATGTGGGTTCCAGACTGATGAGCTGTATTCGAGTATCGGTCTAGCAAATGTTTTGTATGCTCTAGTTATTAAGTGTAATATTACCAGAGAAAAAGCTACATAAGATTAGGTTAACGACTCTCAACGCCTTTTTGGCTATGTAGTACAGTGGGCTCTAGCACTTAGGTCATTTGAGATGAGTACTCCAAGATCTTTGACAGAGTTTGGATCATCAACAAGGTTTTGACTATTCAGCCTGTTTTTTATTTTCTGATTTTTTTTTGCCAATATATAGGACAGAGCATTTATTTGTTGAGATTTGAAGTTGCCATTTGTTTGACCATTCTGATACTAGTCAAGGTCTTGAAGGGACAGAACAAGTTATTGTGGAGGACATAAAGAGTAGGGATCTGTATTCCAGTTTTGTTTCTTGGATGTAGTGAAGTTTCTTATCAGAACACAACTGGAGCATCAGCCTGGTCCCCCCCCACCCCCCAAAAAAGTCTGGATAACCCCAGAAAGAAGTGAAATGGCAAAGTCCCAAATCTATGGACATCTTGTGGCCCTCCAGATTTTTAAACCCTGACCCTATAGTCCAAATTAAGTACACAATTAGGATTTTTACATTCCTTAAGACAGAGGTCTCCAACCTTAGCAACTTTAAAATCTGTGGACTTGAAGTCCCAGAATTCCCCAGCCTGCTAATGGGATTTTGCAAGTTACAGGCTAGAGGTACTGCACAGAAATGTGTCAAAATGACTATAACCAGGAAAAGAACTCACTCCAAAGCGAATAAGTTTAAACTATATGTAAAGCAATTGCCCAGCTTTTTAAGCTGCTTCTTTTTCAGCTGATTGATCAGTGAGACGCCTTCTGTACTTATGAACATAAAGAGCTATTTTAATCTGCCTTTCTGGCTCAAACTCTGTTTTTGGCAAGACACAGACTAAAGGACTTGCCAACATTTACAGCTAACAAGTTTTCCTTGGAAGGATAGTTGAACATGTAGTTATGACATTATTTGAATTAGTAAGCAGACAAATTCATGCAGAAACTCCATTAGCGCTACTAATTCAGTTTTATTGTACATATACAGGAAATAACAGTATCAAACACTCTACAGACTTGACTTTAAATGTATGCAAACTTCTACTAATCTCTTTGGGATCAGAGTAATTACTGTATGTAACTGCTATTAACATTGCTATTGCCAATTACTTGTTTACCAATCACTTGTTTCAATTTTGCTAGGTGTTTTTTTCCTCTTTTCTATAACATCAGACCTCCTTCATAATACAACAGTCATCAGAAAAAATAAATGCAATCCAGAATATAAACAAAGACCTAATAAACTGTACATCATCAAAAAATCTTGCTGCTTGCTTCTAACAATTATGTTAAAAAATGGTTCTTTTAAAACTTGCCACCATTTAATGTGGTGCTTTAAGGCTGCAACACTTCTCACAATTCCTTCCTGGGCTTTTTTTTTTCTTACTCTGGCTTGGTAATTACATTATCATAGGCCGGTGGAGAGGATGAATTTGGTTCAGTTGAGACTGGTGCATATCCGCTAATTACTTGGTAAGGCACAAAACCCATGGCTGCCTGCAACAGAAAATAATATTTATACATAAAACTACTGTGTTTCGGGGACATCATACTCCTGCTAGGAGGAATAGCTTCTCCAGTTGTGTATTTTTAATTCTAGCATTGTGCTCACCTACAATAAGCTGGAACCTCATCCTCTGAAACCTTCAGAGAGTTACAAGCTCTGATAAAGAAGTCTTTAAAGGTAGAAATTAACATCCAAATGACTTATAGCCTGGCCATTTAATCACCTTTCTCTGATCTACCCACCTGGTCCAGATATAATGAGCTAAAATTATTATCAAAGGATCAAATACTTACCTGGTCATTAGCACAGCAAGTTGCCTGGCATCCAAAATGTGCAAATGAAACAGTGATGAAAAATTCCAGCAATCTGAACAAGAACAACACGCTGGAGAGGCAAATGCCGACTTTCTGTAGAGTAGGGAGGACACATGTGGAAAGATTGTGATTTGCTGAGCAATAAATCCATCTATGTGCTACACCATTAAAAGAGACACCCAGCTGCTTCCTTGGAAATACGTGAGAAACAATTGTATCAGGAAAAATCAGGACAGTATATAGTCTCTGATATTATGAGAAAAACCAGATCAGAGGATATTATAGCATTATTATGTTTTGGAGTATCTCAAATATACCCCAGTGAATTAAACTGGGACCAGTAATATTTCAGATCTATATATAAAATCAAATATTTGCATAAGGGCACATACTTCACCTGAACTGTGTAGACCGTTTTATCTGCCACGGGAACTAACAGTAGTTACCATCACTGCTGTATATTTACCTCCAGATGCTAATGTTAGCATGGTGCTCACTCACCTTCAATACATAATTACCATGCCACAGAGAGTTCATCCTGAGGGCATTCACATCATTGCTGGGGATTTCAACAGAGCATGCCTAAAAACTGCTCCCCAAACTTTACCAACATGTTAGGTGCCCAACCAGGGGAAAAAACACACTTGATCATGTGTACTCAAATATCAAGCATGCTTATAGAGCAAAACCTCTTCCCCACTTAGGACAATCAGACCATTTCATCCTGCTTTTACTACCAGTCTATACTCCCCTTAGGAAGAGAACAAAACTTAGCAGTCAAACTATTAGATGCTTGCCTGAAAATGCCCTCTCCCAGCCTCAGGATTGTTTTGCCCTCACAGATTGGAGCATCTTTAAACAACAGGACTTCGAGTTATACACAGAGACTGTGCTTTTCTACATGAAGACCTGTTCAAAAAATTTCACTGTGGACAAACACATACGGACCTTCCCAAACAGGAAATCCTGGATGACCAGCCAAGTCCAGGCTCTGACCAAGGCCCATGACCTGGCTTTTAGAGCAGGTGACACCTTACAGTACAGCACTGCCAGAGCTGAGCTGAGAAGGGGCATCAAACGTGCTAAGGAGATGTATAGGAGGAAGGTCGAGGCCCACTTTACTGACAGTGACCCACAGCAGATGTGGAGGGGGATACAGGCCCTGACCAACTATAAAGGCCAGGGCCCAACAAACAGCGAGACCAGCAGCACTCTGGCAGAGGAGCAAAACAGCTTTTTCGCACACTTTGAGACCACTAAGAACCTGGACATACTGCCTCATGAGGACCATGACGCTGCACCTCTCTCTCTTCAGGTGCATGAGGTGAGAAAAACACTGAGAGCAGTAAATTCCAGGAAAGCTGCAGGGCCTGATGGCATTCCTGGTGCAGTAGTTAAAGCATGTGCTGACCAGTTGGCTAAAATACTTATACAGCTGTTCAATCTATCTTTAACACATGCCATGATCCCACAATACCTGAAGGCTGCAACCATCATCCCCGTTCCCAAAAAAACAAATATAAACACTCTCAATGATACAGGCCCACAGCATTAACAAGCTCCATCATGAAGTTTTTTGAGACGGCCTCCTGCCCTCCTTTGATCAACATCAGTTTGCTTATAGAGCAAACCGATCTACAGAGGATGCTGTGGCCATCACACTTCATAGAGCACTGAGTCATCTGGAGAACAAACAGCTATGTGAGGATGCTCTTTGTGGACTATAGCTCTGCGTTTAACACTATCATCCCAGATATACTAGTAACCAAACTGTGCAGGTCCCCACCCCCACGTGCTCCTGGATTAAGAACTTTTTGACAAACAGACCACAGTCTGTTAGACTTGGCCCCCACCTTTCTTCCACTATTACACTCAGTACTGGTCCCCCCCAGGGTTGTGTATTGAGCCCCCTGTTATATGCCTTGTACACCTTTGACTGCTCACCAAGCCATGCAATAAACACCATCATAAAGTTTGTGGATGATACGACCGTAATTGGTCTCATCTCCAGAGAGGATGAGACGGCATATAGGGCAGAAGTAGAGAACCTGTCTGTCTGGTGTTCACAGAACAATTTGTCACTGAATGTCCATAAAACCAAAGAACTGATTATGGACTTCAGGAAACATGGACAGGACCATGCCCCACTCATCATCAACGGAGAACGAGTGGAAACTGTCTCTACAATCAGATTCCTTAGCATTCATATCTCAGCTGATATCTCCTGGTCCCCTAACACCAAGGCCATAGTGAAGAAGGCTCAGCAGCGGCTGCACTTCCTGCAGTTCCTCAGGAAAAACAATCTGGAAAAGAAGCTGTTGCTGGCTTTCTATAAAGCCTCTGTGGAGAGCACTCTGACATACTATCTGGGTGTATGGTATGCAAGTTCCTCAGCTGAGGACAGAAAAACTGTACAGAGGGTGATAAACACAGCTCAAAAGATCATTGGTTGCCCTCTGCCCTCCCTGGAAGACTTAGCCAGGTCCCGCTGCCAAAGCAGAATCAAGGCCATCATAGGAGATCCCTCACATCCTGGCAATTATCTTTTTGACCCACTGCCGTCTGGATGGCGCTTTAGGTCAATAAAATTCCACACCACTAGACTAATAAATAGTTTCTTTCCCTGGGCCATCCGTTCTGCAAATAAATATAAGTTACTACCTTATTAAGATGTGTAAAGATGTGAAACCGCAATACCTCATTCAGATGTATAATAACATATTACAGTACAATCCATCTCTTCTGTATTACACTTGGCAAGCGTCACAGTCAGTGTTGGATGTATATTTTGTGTATATTCATAGATATTGTACTCTCAAATTGCAAATGGAGATGTGGGTACTCCATTTTTCTTATTTTTATCTTTAAGTGCTTTGGTTTTATTGTATTGCAAACAGTTGCTGGGGTGCATCCAGTTTCGTTGTACTTGTACAATGACAATAAAGTTATTCTATTCTATTCTACTCTACTCTACTCTGTTATGCAGCTTCCCTCATTTCATCTAGGCCAGAGATATATAACTGGGTATCATCAGCATACTGGTGAAACCTCATCACATGGTGATGGATGCTCTTACCCAGAAATTTCGGGTAGGTGTTAAAAAGGAGCAGAAAAGGCACTGAGCCCTCTGTCATCCCACCAAGCAGGATCTGTGGACCCCTTGCTTCCTATTAACATAGATTGGAACTGACCTCAAAGGAGGTGAACCAGCATAGAACTGTACTTCCTATCCTCAACTCCATAGGACAGCCCAAAAGGATACTGAGGCCAATAGTATTGAAAACTGCTGAGAAGTTAAGAAGAGCAAGGATAGAGGTACCACCTCCAGTCTGATCCTGCCAGAGATCATTCTTTAGTGCAAACAATATTGTTTCTGTCCCATATCCAGGCCAGAAATTTGATTGAAAAAGAGTCCAGATAATCTGTTTCCTCCAGGATCATGTGGATTGCAAAGCCACTATTGTCTTTAGACTGGACAAAAATTGTCCAGAACAGTGGAGTCCAGTGATAACTACTTGAGGAAGGGTTTTATCAGTACCTCTTTAAAAGGAGCTGGGAGTATACCCCCTAACAAGGGTGTGCTCCCAGCTGCTTTTGTTTGTGTTTTAGAGAAAATGAAAAATTAGGTTAAAATTGAAAGACTTATATGATTAAGATTACACTGTGCTTATTTTTTGCACATGATAATCTTACAAAAATTAAAGTTTCTAAGAGAAGAAGAAAAAAATGATGAAAAATGAACCTGTGGGATGCTATTTGAAAGAATTAAAGAACAAACATTTTAGTATGTTGTTGCTTCTGATAGCTCTTAATAAAATTTTGAATGGTGAAGTTTTAAGATTTATTTATAAATCAAAGATATGGGGGAAAGTTTGTTTGCATGCTTTTGGGGAAAATTGTGTTACTGGATTAAAAAATAAACAACAATGAAGGTTGTTTAAGGTTAAAATATATTATTATTTCTGCTAACTCTTCACTGGACTTTAGCTGATTAATATTGAATGATGAGGCTTTATAATTTGTTCATAAATAAGAGATAAATTAGGAAAGATCTTGGTTGAAATATCAGAGAATGTAATAAGTTATTAATAGGTTATTGAAATTGTACTCGACTTGAAGAAGTCATTTCTTAATTTTTCTTTTTTTTCATTTTCCTTTTTTCCTTTGCACTTGTTCTGATCCACGCCCTTTTCCGACAAATAAAACACAATTCAAAAAGAACAGAAACCTTGTAATGCTTTTACAAAATAATTAGCTGAGATAATCACAAACCTTGCCAAACTGAGCGAGATTTGCCAAGAGATAACAGACAAGAAATAATTTATAAAATAAGAATCTTCAAATACTAACTCGGGATACTGGAATGTCCATGAAGCTGAGGTTTCAAAACGTTTTTGCCTCCTGGAAAGGTTAGTTTCACAGCTGGCTTTTATCTTCTTGAAGGAGGGGCCATTACCTTGCAGCCTTATTCCCAAATCGCCCTTACTGTTGTAACTGTTTTTTCCTCCAAGCAATCCTGCGCACACACGCACTTGGCACAGGCTCCTCATGGAACCTTCTCATTGTTGCTGCCAGCAATCTCTGAAGGCAGCAGTCCACTCTCCAATGGTCCTGGCCCCTCATCTGAATCCTCGCTCTCCTCAGCCATTCGCACCTTCTGCCAGCTAACCACAACAGCGCTGTTTATTTTTTTCTTTTTCTTACTTTGTATTAGTTTTTTTTTTTGAGTTTTAATAATCATTACAAAAAGCAGCATTCAAATGAAAGATAGTCCCTGACGTATGACACAATTGAGCCCAACATTTTTGTTGCTAAGTGAGACATTTGTTAAGTGAATTTTGTCCCATTTTATGACCTTTCTTGAAGTTGTCAGGAAAACTTCTCATCCCTTCCCTGGCCCCATTGAGATCTATCATTATCTCTGTGCTCGTTGTTATGTGGAAAAGGGCTGTAGGTGTCTCGTGAGGTTGATTATATTTCTGCTGGCCTCTATGATATGGATTATTGCTTGGCATGGAGCCTCTGGGCGAATCTTGAGGGTGACTGTGAAACCAAGTTTGTTTACAAGAAATGCCCTGTTTTACCACATTTATAACAATGTTGGCACCTATTTTGGGGCCATCCTTCCTGCCTACATTGCCAGCATCCCTACCTGATACCAGCGGTCCTTTGCTGCACTCGCCTGGTATTATGGAGCATGGCAGCAAAAACTCTTATCTCTTCATGTCTCTCTATCTTCCTTTTCCTATCTTTTTCTTCCTCTTTTAATTTATCCCTTTGGTCATAGATGAAGTTTTGCGATCCTGTGCAACTCTGCTATTTCCAAGGTGGGCCAGTTAGATACAATACAATGGAAGTGATCCCTTATATCACTAGTAGCCTGGTCCACAAAGGCTGAGGCTAACATTCTCTAGTCCTTTTGGCAGCTTGGGTCTAGGTGGGCACATATCACAGCTGCCTCTTATAGAGATACCCAAAAGACATCAGGATTTTCCTTTTTCCTTTGGGTTGTCTTTTGAAATTCTAACTAGTTGAGAGGCTTTTTTTTTTTTCCTATTTCCTCTAGGGCTTCCATTAGATTAGCTTTTGCCCTTTAATAGGTTGGTTGGTTATTGGTGCTGTTTACTCAAATAGTTTTAATAATTCATCCTGAGTTAGGAAATCATGTAGTAACTGATTCATGTCTTCCCAGGATGGGTTGTGGCTCTCTATTATTGATTTCAGGGCTTGGATCACTACTTGAGGGTCTGCCCTGAATGTTGGTGTGTCTTTCTTCCAAATAACAAGATCAGAGGCAGAGAAAGGAGTGTGTGTCCGAATATAGTTATATCTGCCCCTTCCTCCTCCCATTACTGGTTTGCTCAGTAGGGGAGCTATTATTTTTGTCTCAGTTTTCCCTTCCAAGAAAAGGGTTTCTTTCTTAGCTTGATCTTTCTCTATAGTTAAGTCTTTGTTTCTAGCAAGTCCAGGCCAGCAATACCAGTAGGGCATTTGGCTGGGCTTGATTCGGGGTTTAAGCGCTTTTAAAAATTTTTTAAATCAAAAGTACCGCTGTCAGGTCAAATCTGCTTCCCAGTGTCATCCCTTAGCAAAGCCAATTTTATACATATCTTCTTCGCTTTCCTCTTATTCATTCTGGCCAGGACTGGCATCTGCTTTTTTCATCCCATGCCTCAAGCAAATCTTCTAAAGGGATATCTACCATCCTCGAGTTGCAACTTCCCATGTTTCCCCTTCAGATGTGGAGTGTGACACTTCGTTTGCAGCTGGGCTACGCGTCAGTTTTCAGAAAAAGGGTCTGAAGAGAACTCTGGTTCCCTTACAGAGTATGGACGCACCTCTTTCCTTAGGGAATTCTCCGCCACCAGTTTTCAGATCCCTCTAAAAAATGGGAATCTGGGAGGACCTGCTGCTCTCAATGCAGACGAGTACGGGCCCCTCCTACAACTTCATAACTTCACAACTTCACAAATTCCTAACTAACTAATTTCAGAAGTATGTAGAAATCCCTGGGTTTGCTCTGGGAGACACTGGAGTTCCCCTAGTTATGTCTTTTCTTTTATCAGCTACTTCTCACTTCATAGCCCACTCGGCTTATCCTTGTGTCTTTCAGAAGGTCTCACACTCCGTGACCCCCCCTTGCTTTCCCAATCCTGCCGTTCACTGCTCTTTTCGAACTAGCAGCAGGTTGGGGTGCAGCTAGAGGTCAACGGAGGAGGTGGGATCCAGCTGTTTTCCATAGGCAAAGCCCACATGCACGCACACACACAGCATTTCACTCTCCCTTCCACAGTTCTAATATTTTAAATTTAAAGCGGTACTCACCTGCTTTCAAGCAGCTGTTGAGTTCAAATCTCAAGGAATCCCTTTACTATCCATTGCCTCCCGGGCAGAGTCCGTGGATGCTCTCCCCGGACAAAGAAGGTCCGTGCGGTCTGGGTTTTGATTTCCAGACCCTGTCTGCTGGCTAGGTTGGCCGGGAAACCACATGTGGTGCCAATAGATGAAAGGAAAAAAGCAGCCTTGCCCTTTTGTGATAGGCAAAGTTCTTCCCTTTGTGGATTCAAATTTCCCGGCTGGGAGACATGCAAAATAATTTGGTCAGCGGCGTTGAAAGTCAGAATCAGTTTATTAATAGGAAGGCAGGTAAGAAATCTCACAGCGTTCCTAGGATTAATCTAATAAGTGAGTAAGAAACCCTCTCTTTTATACATTCCAGATCCTTTGATTTTGTAAGTGTGAACTCTTGAAGTCTTTGATTTGTGTGTGTGTGATGAGTTCCTGTCTCTTGATATTGGGATCTCTTCCTGGGATCTTGATAAGAGTAATTGTTTTATAGTAGCTGTTTGTTCCTGAGTTTCCTGTTATGTCTTTTGATTTGCTTTTATAGCTTGCTATCTATTTAATTTCTATGGGAACGGATCTGAGCTAGTTTGTGAGGTTTTTTCTCTGTATCTCATGTCTGTAATTTTCTCCTTCCTTTTGTTGTGAAAAGCTGGCACCAGCTATTTTAATAGCCCTACTTGACAAAGGTGGGGACTGTTTTGCTAGGAGAGCAGGGGGAAATTGAAACTTCCAACAATAGTATAAGCAGGTAAGCCCTTCTCCCCCTTCGCTATTCTCTCTTTTCTCCCTTCCTGGACCTGCGCTTTCCCCGGCCTCCCCCCCCCCTTCTCCCTGTTTCGTTTCAGCTACTATTTCACCGCTTGCCTTTCTCTTCCTCTGCCGATCGTCCCCGCAGCTCTTCCTGCGCCCCTATTCTTCTCCGTGGCACTTTCCCTCCACTTCTGTCTCTCGTCCTCCGCCGCTCGCGTATAGCTTTTTTGCCCCTATTCCGCTTTTGCTTTCGCTTCTGCTTTCCCCCTCCTCAGTTCTCTCCCTCCTTTTCCTTCCTCTTTTCCCGCCAAATCCTCCCCTTTTAAACTTTTCTCCGTCTTTATCGCCTCTTCCTCTCAAATTTCCGGCTGATCTCTCTGCCTTCCGGAATCCTAGAACGCTTGCATCCAGCTGACTGCTGTTCCCTTAACGTGGGATTAACATTCCCTTCCAACAGCAGAAGATTGCCGGGAAGGCTCACGAAGCACGCACGTTTCTCAGGAAGAAAAAGTTAATCATGAATAAGGAGAAGGGCTGTCTTCTTGCTTCCATTCCAATGCAAAATGGCTCTTTTAAAAATCCTAGTGCCATCTCAGATCCATCCAGCTAAATGGAATCTCTCATGTGGACAAAGTTTTAGTGTAATGTCCCTCCTGTCCTGTTAATAGAGTTGGATCTAAAGGCATCGGGCATGTTGATTGCGATCTTCCATGTTGATTGCCATCTTCCAACTAGCTCATACTGATTTGGACAGAACAAGTTATTGTGAAGGACATAAGAGCAAGGATCTGTATTCCAGCTTTGTTTCTCGGATGTGGTGAGGTTTCTTTTCAGAACAGAACTGGAGCATCAGTCTGGTTCCCTCCCACCCACCCCCCAAAAAAGCCTGGACAACCCCAGAAAGAAGTGAAATGGCAAAGTCCCCAATGCTATGCACATCTTGTGGCCCTCCGGATTTTTAAACCCCGACCCAATCGTCCAAATTTAAATAAACAATTAGGATTTTTACATCCCTTATGAGGAAGCTGCTTCCCTTTAATCAGAATAGAACTTGACGGGGACTTGGAGGTCTTCTAGTCCAACCCCCTGCTCAAGCAGGAGACCCTATACCTGTGATGGCGAACCCATGGCACACATGCCAGAGGTGGCACACAGAGTCCTCTCAGTGGGCACACGTATCATCGCCAGCTGCTCTTCTAGGTTTGGCACACATGCACACTGACCAGCTGGTCTTTGCAGGCACCAGAGCACTGGAAAATGGCCCGAAAAATGGCCCCAAACCAGGTCATTTTGGGGGCTTTTTCGCGCCATTTTCAGGTTGCTTTCGGGCCATTTTGGGCTGTTTTCAGGCTATTTTGGGGGCATTTTTGGTGCGGAAAACGGCCTGTAAACAGCCTGGAAAATGGCCCAAAAATGTCCTGAAAATGGAAAATGGCCAAGTAACAAGTGGTTTTTGGACTGTTTTCCAGGCCATTTTTGGTGGCAAAAATGGCCCGAAAAGCAGCCTGTAAGCGGCCTGAAAATGGCCCCAAAACCAGCCAAAATAGAGGGATGTGTGCACCAGCCAGCTGGTCTTCGGTTTTCCAGCACTCTGGCACATGCACATGCATGCACATGCACACGCGTTCCAGTTTGGGCACTTAGTGCCGAAAAGTTTCACCATCACTGCCCTATACCATGTCAGACAAGTATCCATTTTTTTCTTTAAAATCTCCAGTGATGAAACACCCAGAACTTCTGAAGGCAAGCTGTTCCACTGGTTAATTGTCTTCATTGTTAGGAAGTGTCTCCTTAATTCCAGGTTACTTCTCTCTTTGTCTCTGTACCTTTTTGAACTATAGAAATTAGATGTTAAGCAGAAATCGACCCCCACCCACCGACCCAATACACCCACTGCTCATAGGACACTTCCACTGTGGAAGTACTGATTATAAAGCTTTCCTGTCCATTAATTCTACTCCAAAATGCTCCCATCTAGAATATCTGTGGTGGCTGCATAAACTATGGATGGATGGCTACAGGGAGCAACCATATATTAATTTTTATTTTTAAAAAAGTAATCCGAAACTACTCATGACAACTGCTCAAAATGAGATACATGGAAACGAAAGTAGCTTAACTGAAATGAAGAAACTAACAACGTTTCAGGGAAACAAAAGTTGTGCTGTCCAGCCAGTTATAGTTAATGGGAATTGGTATAGTTAGTAATTGGGAGCTGTCCCCTTAGGGAAATGCATCATGGTAAATGTAGTTAAGGTATCCTGGGAAATGTAGTCCATGTCATGTGGTCACACCTGAAATCCTGATTGGTCATTGAATTGTCTCTTGCTGGGTTGGGGGGCGTTTCTTCACTCTTGCTCGGACCCTAGCATTGTACTAGTGTCTCTCCTTTGGCTCCACTATTATAGGATGAAATATGGGATGAAAGAATTACTATCATTTTACATTATGTTTTCAACTATGCAAAGAATTGGATATTAGATGCATCTCGACACAACTGTGAGTTACCTTGAGGATACCTAATATAATCCAATAAAAGAAACTTTATATGGAAGAATTTGTAGAGTTATCTACCTGTCTTTATCTTCAACAATTGATCAAAGGACAAAATAGTAAAATGATAGTATAAATCTGAATTCCTCAAGCCCAAAATAAAAGGAATATTGCTTATCTGGACTCCCTCAGCAAAAAGATAGTTAATTTGGAATCCCTGTGATAAAAGCAAATGTATATTGAAGCCAGGAGTGAATGCGCAATGATATTCTCTCTGTGCCTCATTCTCCCTTTGAGCAACAGACTTTCAAAGACAGTTTGAACTGGCAGGGAGGGGCCAGAGATTCCCGCCTCTTCAGCGAGAGAACTTACAAGCTATTACCTTTCTGGCTGAATTTGTATCTCTATTGTCTTCCTGCTATCTCAAAGACTCAGTTTGCATAACAAGGAAAGCCAGAAATTCCCCGTCTCTCAAGGGAAAATCAAACTTTGTATTAAAGCCCTTTACAAATGCAGTGGGCTTGTGTTCTTAAACGGAAAGGAGAGCTGACTCTCCTCTGCTCATCACCAAAAAAGAGCAATAAAAAGAGGCCTCTCTAGTCACATTACAACCTGGTATCCAAGCAACAAGGTCATAAAAGAGGTCTCCAGCCAGTTTATTGAGGGTCTCCAGAGCAACAGAGCACATTCCCCGCCCAAGACACAAGTCCGATCCAAGCAGGAATGGATCCGATACAAAGAAATGCAATGAGCAGCTTCTTTCTGCTTACAAGCCTAGAAGATTCTTCATCTTCTCCTCTCTTTACTGAAAATTAAAAGCATAACACCTACACAGCTTAGCAAAGAGAAATTATTTAACCATAGTGCATGCAACGTACTGAATTACTGTATCCTTTTAATGACTTTTCCTCCCAATCTAATTGACTACCATTCAACTGCCAGCCTATAGCAGCATCTGGTGGTCAAATAGGAATTTCACAGAAAATTAAAAAAAAATTTTTTTATCCTTGCCACCGAACTCAATGGTTTAGCTCCACTGAAGAGGCCAACCTGTGTGCAACACCAGTGTCTTCCAGACCTAGCAAGCATCACTAACAGGCTTTGGCCTGTTACTGTGCCCCGCACCAGTATCTTACAGACCTAGCAAGTATCTCTAACAGGCCATTTGTGCTCTGCACCAACATCTTCCAGACTTTGCAACGCATCTCCTAGCGGTCAATCAGTGTGCTTTGTCAGCGTCTCCCACACATTGCAGTGCATATCTCTAGTCAACCACTGAAATTTTCTGAATTTTCTCAAACTCAGCCATAAGCCTGCAACGCCACGTACATGGTCAAGTACTGAATTTAGCAGAAGTTCCTACGTTCAGCTACCTGCTTGCAACGCACCCTAGTGAAAAAAAGGGAATTGCACGGAAAACCACTAAATTTTCCAAAATTCACCTTTTGCTAATTTGAAGCATGGCAACTTCTTCCGCCATAACAGATGTCTCTGAGGTACCAAAAGACTCGAACCCTCCACCCACCTTCAATGTAAATGTGGGGCCTGGTTCCCATAACCCAGTTTTAGATGTCCAAACCTCCAAAGAACAGACAATACCTCAGAAACCCTACAGCACTACGAGTCACTATTGAGGAACAGTTGGATAAGCAATATCGTTGTCATGTAGAATCATGAGAGGAACTAGAGAAGATCTGCGATACTCCCAAAAGCAAGCTGTCACTTGGGAGAATCCGCACATTGCAAGAAGACCTACAGGACCTTCTCGCACAGTGGAGAGACAGTGAAAGTAAACTCAAGACCATCCAGTTGAGCCTGGGTGACCCAAACCTCGAAGAACACATTCAATGCTTCGAGGAAGTCCACAAGCAATGCGAAGAATGCATTAGGGAAGGCAACAATGCCCTCCAGGCAGCCCTCAACGATGCACTACAGCTGGCAGAAGGGGAGAAAGCCACATCTGACACAACCCTCTGATCACACGCGGCCCCCTCCCACTATTCTAAGAAAGCCTCCTCCCTCCATCCCAACCAGCTAGATCACAAGCAGGTTCCAGTGTGTCACACCAATTCTCTGCTGCTGGGTCTCACCATCCTTCCAGAGCATCCTCCCATCACAGCGGCACATCTAAGGCCTCCAAAGCAGCAAGTTATGCCGACCGAGATGTAGAAGCTGAGGTAGAAGCTGCAGTAGCAGATGCAGATCTACGTGCAACAGAGGAGGTGACAGGGCAGAAGGAGGCAGTACCAGTTCAAGCAGAAGAAATGGCCAAAGTCCAGGCCAACCAACAGACAGAAATGGCCAAAGCTCAGGCTAAGTTGGAGTTGACCCAACAGAAAAGGGAATTGGCAACAAAAACAACATGGGCCGCAGCATGGCGGAAGGTGGCCAACAATGCCTCCTTCAACTCGAAGAGCTGGGAGAAGAGAGCCCAGATACATGGGATGATAGCCTACATGGATGAGCAGCACTCGCTATGAAACAAACAGGTGAAACCGGCACAGTTAGTTGGCAGTCTCCCAGAACCAAAGGATCAAAGGAGAGAATGTCAACTACAGACTTTACATGCCAATCACAAAACTGACGTCGTAAGACCTAAGACTCGAGACTCCCTTTCCAAAAGCAGCAGACCTACCCCAATGTCCCAAGACCTGCTGGCCAAGCAACTTTTCCTTCCCAAAAACATCAAATCTAACCGTACACCTCCAGTCCTAGAGAGTGAGCAATTAACCCATCAGTTGCTACGCAGATTTATCAACAGAGAGACATATCTCAAGCGACAACTGCCACACTCAATCCACAGGCAGTGGCATTCTTGCCACAACCTCAACACTACTCGAGCTCACAAGTACAACAAGATAACCGCAGCCAGCCTACATAGCAATGTGAAGCTCCACCATCGTCTATGGAATGGCAGGACAACCTTCTCAGTAAGTACTGGGAGGAAGACTACGACCCGACGTTGGGATACAACCCAGACCTACTCTATGAGATTCCAAGGGAAGACCCATCTGTGTCAATGCCCCTCACACACAACCCCTACTGCACCTCAGCAGACGATACAGCATACTGGAGAGAGTTGGCAATAAGGAGAGGAAAGCTGGATTTGGCCACCAATGGTGTATACAAATTCTCTGACAAGCCAGGCAGAGGATATCTGTTATGGAAGAGAATTTTCCTGCGCAACATTCTGGCAGCATGCCTGAAACCTGATGAAGTACTCGTACACTTGATAGCATGGCTGGGGCCATGATCTGCCAGAGCAGTGAAGGAACTTTATGCATCCCACTTAGATGACCAAGACGCTGCCCTTCGATTGATGTGAGTACAACGCTCCTACAGAGATGGAATCATTGCTCTTGGATCGCCTCAATGCTTTCCTAAAATTCCTATCGATAAGCCTCATCAGCTTAGGAACCTCTCTAATATACTTATACAGCTGAGAGCAGCATAACAGGATCCCGAGTTACCGGGACTCGCTTGTCTTGACCATTTCGAAATGCAAAGCAAAATCATTCGAAAACTACCGCAGGTGCTAATTGAACAGTGGATCCAGTTGTCTGAGGCTTTCATGGCCAAGGGTCACCACAAAGGTACCCCCTTTACCCTTCTCGAAGAATTCGTGGCCCACCAGGCAACATCATGTAACAACCCCCGGACCCGCAGACTCAGAGCTGTTAGTCCTCCAACTGAAAAAAGATCCACCAGCAACTATGTGCCATCTACAGGCCTTATGCACACTGCAAAGGGGAAACCCTTCATGGTTGTCCATAAGTCCGAGGTCAACTCTTCAACCATAAAGAGTTCAGCTGCTACCTCGTCAGCCTCAACCCAATTTAAGCCTCTGACAAAACCGAGAGCCCAATTTTGTCCAGTACACAATGCTCCACACTCGTTGAACAGGTGTCATACACTTGCACAGAAACCTCTGAGCCTAAGGAAGACCTTGCTACAGGACTACAGATTCTGCCATAAGTGTAGCGAAGCCAAACACTCAGCCAAATACTGCACAGCTAAAGTGCAATGTCATATATGCAAAAGTGACACGCACCTGGGCGCTCTGCATCCAGACTTCAATATACCACAGCGGACAATTCCTACCACTCCTTCGAACAAGGTTCCTCAGCAGGCTGCCAAAACTGATGGAGAGTGTCAACTGCATGGTGTTGTGCGCCGACTCACTACTCCCATGTTCTGTCATCCGATCTGTTTAGCCAATGTGTACCCTGACAGATGCCTGGAAGAAGCCGTTAAGATGTAGCTGATAGTGGATACTCAGAGCACCTGCTCCCTGGCCAGATCTGCATTCTTCGACTTCTTTGATGTCCAACAGGATGAAGTTCACTTCATGATATCAATGTGCACCATACCATGAAGTACGGTGGGGAGAAGAGGTACTGGACTCTGCATAGAGTCATTAGATGGAAGTTCCCGGTTCCCACTGCCACCTGTGTTAGAATGGGATGGAATACCAAATAACTGCAGCCAGATCGCAACACCAGAGGTGGCAAGCAGCATTCCTCACCTGAAGCACCTGGCTTGTCACTTTCCCGCTCTAGATCCAGAAGCAGAAATTCTGCTATTGCTGAAAGTTGATGCCCCTTACACCTCAGCTTACTTCGACTTAGTCACAGGCCCGATAT
This sequence comes from Bungarus multicinctus, assembly GCA_023653725.1. NCBI lineage: Eukaryota > Metazoa > Chordata > Lepidosauria > Squamata > Elapidae > Bungarus > Bungarus multicinctus. Next base: position 58,473,762 of record CM042838.1, on the reverse strand, counting down.
GTTCCCCTTACGCCTTTAAACAAAGCTAGGATGGGGAATCACAGGAATAGTCTGTGTGGATTGCCAACAGGCCCCAACCCAGGCAACTACCTTAGTTACATCCATTCTCAAGAATGGAAGAACATCCCACCTGAAACCATGCCAAGAACACTTCATGCTTTCGACAGTCAAACCTGTCTTAGGAAAGGCACTATTTCAGACTACTAAAGAAGACAACGACATAGCCTTGTCTATTGAGGACAAAAGGTTCCTTCAGCTCATGGATAAGGAATTTCAACAGGATACAACTGGTAGTTGGGTCACGCCATTACTCTTTCACACACCAGACAACTCTTGCCAAACGGCTCTTTAGTCTGAGACGAATCATGATTCGGAAGCCAGAGATGAAAGCTTACCTGGTGGAGTTCATGGACAAGATGGTACAGAACGGACATGCTGAGCTGGCCCCACCACTGAGGAAAGACGAAGAATGTTGGTACCTGCTGTTCTTTGGAGTATACCATCCTCAGAAACTAGGTCAAATATGTGTAGTCTTTGACACCAGCGCACAGTTCCAAGGCCACTCTCTGAACAAAGACCTTCTTACAGGACCTGATCTCACGAACAGTCAGGTGCTCATCTGTTTCAGAAAAGAAGTCATAGCCGCTATGGCCGACATACAGCAGATATTCTGTTCCTTCCTCATACGGGAAGATCACCGCAACCACCTCCATTTCCTGTAGTTCAGTGATGAACAGCACAACCAACGGATTTCGGAGTACAGAATGAGGGTGCATGTCTTTGGCAATGGCTCTTCCCCTGCAATTGCAAACTACGAGAGGGAGGAGCCAAATACGGAACAGAAGCTACATGTTTCGTAGAACACGACTTCTATGTGGACGACAGCTTGAAATTTGTATCCATCCCAGCGGAGGCCATAGACCTTTTGAAGAATACACAGCAAATGCTAGGGATGGCCAACCTCTAGCTACATAAGATAGCTTCTAAAAGTGAAGAAGTACTAAAGGCCTTTAATCCCGAGGACCATGCCAAGGGATTGCAAGACCTTGATTTCGGCAGTGACACCACCCTTATCCAACGCAGTCTTGGCCTGTGTTGGGATTTGAAGAAAGACTTCTTCACTTCAAAACCCCAGCTCTAAAGACTGACTTCACGAGAAGAGGAGTGCTGTCAACAGTTTACAGCCTGTTCAATCCTCTAGGGTTTGCAGCCCCTGTCACCATTCAAGGTAGAATCCTACTGCGCACGCTCTCCCAAAACACCAAAGATTGGGATGAACCACTCCCACCAGAGCAGAAACAAGAATGGGAGACATGGTGCAACTCTCTAGGCTGTCTCCAAGATGTTCATTACAGCGCACGTATGTTCCCATCTCGCCCACCACGGCACAAAGAAAGGAACTGCATGTTTTTTCAGATGCGTTGACAAAGGCAATAGCAGCCATGGCATACCTCAAAGTCTATGGTTGGGAGGGCAATGTTTATGTAGGATTCGTCATGGGAAAGGCAAAACTAGCACCGCAACAAGGTCATACTATACCACAACTGGAACTTTGCGGAGCTGCGATGGCTACAGAACTAGCAGACACGATAACAAAGATGATAGCTCTTCCATTGGAACCCACCATCTTCTATACAGACAGCAAGGTGATGCTGAGTTATATCCACAACAAGAGCAGATGCTTCTACATCTGCATGAGCAACAGAGTAGAGCAGATCAGGAGATCTTCTAAACCTGTTCAATGGCGGTATGTATCAGAACCCTGCTGATCATGCGACAAGGTCTATTCCTGCATCCCAATTAGCAGCCTCTACCTGGCTCAAAGGCCCTGAGTTCTTGTGGTGTACAGACACCCGGAAGCCTGGGGTAACTGAACTTTATGAGCTCCTAGATCATATCAGGATGCCAATATTCGACCTCGAGTCAAGCAGACAGAGGAACAGGTCGTTTGCATGGCAAAAATGGTCGAACGCAAGAAAAAAGGCCCCTTAAAACCTGCTTGCTTTGAATGCTTCTCCCAATGGAAACCTTTCGTACTGGGTATGACTGTGATCGTTCGCACAGTCGTTCATCTCCTTGGTCACTGGAAAGGCTTCCAGTCATGCTTCCCAGACTACTATACCCTAGCAGAGAGATGAATATTGAGAAGTGCACAACAGGACGCATATTCATTGAAATATAGATGCCTGTCTGCAGGGAAGGCCATATCACAATCAAGTCCACTTCTGATATTAAACTCTTTTATTGACAACCAAGAAGTACTTTGAGTTAGGTGGACACCTTCACAAAGCAGAAATGGACTCCTACAGCAAGCACCCCATCATCCTTCCTGCTAACCAACATGTAACAAGACTGTTAATAAGACACCACCATGAAGCAATCCACCATCAAGGCTGCCACTTTACAGACGGTGCCATCAGAGCGAATGGATTCTGGATCGTTGGCACCAAAAGATGCAATACGACTGTTCTGTACTCATGCTTACGTTGTCGCAAACCATGGGGTCAGCCTCTACACCAGATGACCTACCACCCAAGTGCCTGAGTTCTGAGCCACCGTTCACCAATGTAGGTCTTGATGTATTCGGCCCTTGGTCAGTATATGCCCGATGAACCAGGGGCGGTAAGCGAACAGCAAACGATGGACAGTGCTCTTCACATGTCTCAGCATCCGAGCTGTCCATATCGAAGTCATAGAATCTATGGACACTTCTTGCTTCATTAATGCCCTACGACGGTTTCAAGCCTACAGAGGCCCAGTCAAGGTATTCCGATCTGACTGTGGAATGAACTTTGTAGGAGCCTTTAAAGAATTACAGATTGAGGAAGGCATCCCCCTAACTCGCCGATTGATGGCTAACTCAAAGCTAACAATTGTGTATAGATTTTTAACCCTCCCCATGCATCCCATATGGGAGGAGCATGGGAACGCATGATCAGAATAGCTCCCAGGATCCTGGATTCCATATTGATGATGGCACCTAAGCTGACACATGAGACTCTATCCACCCTGATGGCAGAAGTCGCAGCCACCATCAACGGTCGACCTTTAGTTCCGGTTTCCTCAGATCCTGAAAATCCGACTATTCTCACTCCAGCTACCTTGCCAACTCAGAAGATGGGTGATTGGGCTGCACCGTTAGGGAACTTTGATTCTAAGGACTTGTACAAACAACAATGGAGACAAGTTCAACAGCTTGTCAATACCTTTTGGAACCACTGGAAGCAAGAGTACCTGTCTACTGTACAAGACCGTCATAAATGGAAGACCAAAGAACTGAACCTTGAAGAAGGAAACCTTGTCTTGTTAAAAGACAGGGATGTGCATCAGAATTTGTGGCCTAAGGGACTTGTGTATCAAATCCTGCCCAGCTCTGATGGTCTAGTCCACCAAGTCGAGGTCCTGATAGTGAGGTCACTAGATTCCTCCTGAGACCAGCCAACTTTCACCAAGAAGCTCTACACCAGACCGGTCACCAACCTAGTGTTGCTGAAGAGAAAGGCTGAACTTGAAGATTGAACCTCAAGCTTTGCATGCTTTGCTTTGTTTGATTCTTTATTACTGTTTACTGTTTATCTTAATTAGATAGTTAATTGCTATTTAGTTAGTAGTGGAATTATAATTCCAGGCAGGGAGTGTGCTGTCCAGCCAGTTATAGTTAATGGGAATTGGTATAGTTAATAATTGGGAGCTGTCCCCTTAAGGGAATGCATCATGGTAAATGTAGTTAAGGTTTCTTGGGAAATGTAGTCCATGTCATGTGGTCACACCTATAATCCTGATTGGTCACTGAATTGACCCTTGGTGGGTTGGGGAAGGTTTCTTCACTCTTGCTCAGACCCTAGCATCGTATTAGTATCTCTCCTTTGGCTCCACTACTACAGGATAAAATATGGGATGAAAGGATTACTATCATTTTACACTATGATTTCAACTATGCAAAGAATTGGACATTAGATGCATCTCAACATAACTGAGTTACCTTGAGGATACCTAATATAATCCAATAAACTTTCAACCATGAAGGTCTAGCAGCCTGGGAAAACTTCTGGATTTTTTTTTTTTTGATGTAGCCAATGTTTCATGCCAATTAATTTTCAGATGTTTGATGTACTTTTTAATGAGTTTACAGTCAGGTTGTAAGCACAAGCCCCTACATTGTCCACAGCCTTTAAATTACAGGATGCCCATTTCCAAGGTTATGGTTATTACCTGACTAGCTCTTAGCTTCCAGGGTTTGTGAGGCCAAATTGAGGTTAGCCAGTGTGCTATCCAGGCTATTTAGTATTTTTAAAGTTATACACAATGAGCCCTGGGACTTCTACTCATGAGACCACCAGTGCAACATATCCTGCTTTACTGGGCAACTGGGCAGCATCATTTGTGAGTCAGAGTCAGGACTTGGGGTTTGGAGATCTCTTTTCTGCTATCTCTTCAGGGATTGCCTGAAGGGATGCCCCCTCCCCCATGGAATTAGCAGGGCAATATGACTGCTTTGGGCCTTAGTGCCACAGAGCAGCAAAACAAAAACAAAACAAAAAAACATTTTAAAAAGGAAGCTAGGAGCAGCTTTGTGTGGATGTAGGTAAAAGGGATAACCTCTATCTAATTCTGAATGGTGTGTCCCTCTGTGTGTGCTTGTGTATGCAGCTACTTTTACAATACAGTCAATACAAACATGCTGGACAATTTTTCCTCCCACCAGACAGAAGTATAAGGTATTCAGAACTTGCTGGGCCAGCCACTCTCAAATACAATTCTTACATGAGTACATCAAACTGGGTACAATATAAATGATACAAGAAAGAAAACATTACAATGGATTTCACATTACAATGAATTTCCACCTTCCCCCCATAATCTTTCTAACTCTTCTGGGGATTGAAAAGAGTCTTTTAGTCTTTTACTGGTCCATCTCAGAGTCCTTTCCTTCATGTCTCTGGGTGGCATAGGCTTGGCCTGGTGGTATCAGTGGTCAGTCAGCTTGGGAAGGTCTGTCCCACTCTGATTGCTGTAATGATTTTCAGTGGAGGCTGGATCCAAACCCAATTCTTTGGCTCCAATGGATCGAATGTCTCTAGGGAGTAGCATCTGCTTCCACATGTTGCAGGGCTAAAAGACAAAGAATAAAGGTCCCCTCCCCCCTTTGCTCATAATTCTACCAGAAAAGGTATTGTAGAAGGATTAGAGATGGGGTGTGTGTAGATAGCTTGCAGGCATGGTTTGAGGAGGAAGAAAAATAACACATCAGTATTGCAGTTACTAAACAGATAAATCAATTTCAACAAAATGGAGACACAACAGATGAGAAAGGAAAAAACTGGATTCCCATGCTTCAGGAAAAGGATGAACAGGTAAAATCATTTAAACACACAGTAAAGGCAAGGATGAAACTTTTCTTGTAAATGAACTTAAAACATTCGTTAATAACCTTGGGTTTTTCTTAAAAGCACAGAGAGGAAAGAAAATTGAACTCTGTTCCTCATCCAATCTAGTTAGCCTGACCAAACTGGACAAAGACATTTCCTTTTCCCCTCAGTGTCTCTAACTCTTAACAATTTAAAATTAATATCTGAAGGGATCAGAGTTTGATTTCAGTGATTCGTTTTAGCCTGGGAATAACAGGACTTTATAAACTTGGAACAGTTTTCCTCTTATCTCTGAAGAAACAGAAGGTTCCGAGCCCCAAACTGTTATTTGTTGCAACAGTTTAAAGGGTCAAGAAAGACTTTTTCTGGAATCCTTGTGTAAGCTATGAGTAAATCCCTCCTTTAAGTAGTCAACCCCACTCTCCATTTTTTCCTGTTATGTTACTATCGTTTTTCCTGAGGCTTCTCTTTATTTCGTCTTGAGCGGTTGTCGTGAGTAGTTTCTGGTTATTTTTTTAAAATTAATATGTGGACCATACCGTGCCTGCGGGTTCTCCCCTGCAGCCATCCACCCGCGGTCTTCTCAGCCACCGCAGGTCTTTGGGTGGGAGGATTTCAAGGGACAATTAGCGGACAGGAAAGTCAATCTTGTGATGAAAGTGCCCAACATGCGGAAAGGCGCTGTGTAAACTTAACAAAAATTCAATATTTGAAGTTCACCGTTCAAAGGAGGGTGGACGGGTCAGTTTAAGTTTGACTTTTGACTTCCAATTAATACAGCTTAAAAAGGAAGTACCTTCCTCTTAAGGCCCATACAAATCCTAACTGATGGGATTAATTCGGGCCATTGGGCCAGTGTTTTAAAAATCCGAAGCGTTATTAGATGTCATTGGCAGTTAGGATTTGACTGAATCGCTGGGGTTGTCCGGAGTTTAGAAAACTCAGTCTGGTGGCTTAACTATGTCCTGATAAGAAACCTCACCACATCTGTGAAGCAAAGGTGGGATACAGATCCTGCTCTTGTGTCCTTCCCAGTAACCTGTGTCCAAATCAGAATGAACTTGCTGGAAGGTGGCAATTGGCATGATCACCCATGCCTGATGCCTTTAGATCCATCTGCCAGTAACAGGACAGGAGGGCAAGTACCAAAAAACCTTGCCCAAATTGGAAATGCCATTTAGCTGGGTGGATCTAAGATGGAGCTAAGATTAGAAAGAGATCTTTGCATTGAAAAATGTTACGTTCTCTGTGTTCTGATTAACCTTTTCTCCCTGATATCTATGGATTCTCAATCCTCTAGGTCATGGTTGTCCCAAAGATGTTTTTCAAAAGGCAACTGGATTTTGGGGTTTTTTTTTTTCCTTCAAAACATTTTGCTTCTCAACCAAGAAGCTTCTTTGCTTCTGGCTGAATGGTGGGCAAAAGGATTTCTATCCCTGAGAAAGTTGTATGTTTTTATGACCTGTTCCCTGAACCCTTCTGGCAATCTTCTTCAGTTTTACTGCAGGCAAATGTTAGCTCATCAAGTGACATTAAGAAGGACCAGAATCTGCCTCCTTGATGTTAAGACATTAATTTTTTCTCACTTGTTTGTTTGCAGGTAATTTAACTGGCAAACCTTCCAGCAAGCATGGCCAGTGGAACCGTGTTTGTCATCCCCTCTAATGGAGCGAACATAATCCAAACAGTCCCTGGATTGCCCAGTATTGCTCTTCAGGCATCTGGAGCAATTCCATATCCTCAGTATGGAGCTCAGCAACTTGGGATTTCCACCAGTGCTCCTCAGCAAGTCCCACAAGGGGATCCTTTGGAGAGATTCCTCAAGGCTGAGCCCAAAGTGCTTGGGGTACGCATGCTTTGCTATGTGCCTCTTTGAAGTCCATTAAAGTTTGAGAGCTATGTAGAGCCCCGAGAGCCGCATGTTGAAGTTCTGGAAGTTGGTTTGGCTGTTATCTGGTTCTGGAATCTACTCCAGAAACCTATGTTCTTCCTGGTAGTTTCATTTGTGATTCTGCAAAACATTCTGACTTGGATATGCATTCTTTTGCTTTGCTCATTAACTGAGAAAATGGAGCTCAGCCATGCTTCCATCCAGATCTTTCTTTCCTTTCCCTCTAAGAAGTGCAACTGTTGGGCATTTCTCCAGAAGGATTTGGTCATGGATTGGCTTCGGCCCAAGCCAGTTGAAGTCACTTTGTGTTTATGACCAACTTCCTCCTGCAGAGGAATCTGTAGTGAGATGTATCATTTTTCTCTTAAAAGCCTATCTTGGTATTCTTATAGACTGTCTTCCTGACAAAAGCTGTCCCACTGAGGGTCAAACGAGCATATTTGGAGTAAATATCCGGTACATAGTGACAATGGTGTCTCAAACTGTCATTTCTCCCTATTTGGATTTTTCAACATAGGAAACCAGGCCTTGGTCAACACCTGCACTTCAAGCTTAGAAGCCCCAACCCCTTTGAAGGACTTTTCTAAGATGGATAGAAAGTGATGCCTTTCCTGAGTTGCTAACAAAATTAGCATGTTTATCTTTCTCAGATTCAGTGCAATGAAGTTGTCTTACTTTGTGTATTTTCCTTCCATAGGCTGTCGAAATCATGATTGGGCTGATCCACATTGGCTTTGGGGCTGTCTCGCTTTGTCTTTTTCCTTCTTACTATCTTACCTTGTCTGGATATGGAGGTTACCCCTTTGGGGGAGGGATATTTGTAAGTATGTGCAAATTCTTCTTCAGTCATGCACCATGGTATTAATGGTTAAGGCATACATATAAAAGTCTTGTTTGCATAGGAATCTTCCTGGCTTCTCATGGGCTTCTTCCTGGCTCAAGATCCAGATGGATCTTGACAGACTAGAACACTGGGCTGTATCTAATAAAATGAAATTTAATATAGAGAAAAGTAAAGTCCTACATTTAGGCAAGACAAACAAGTACACATAGATTGGGTGAAACCAGGCTCAATAGCAGTAACTGTGAGAGGGATCTTGGAATCTTAGTGGACAACCAGCTAAATATGAGTCAGCAGTGTGCAGCAGCAGCCAAAAAAGCTAATGGAATCCTAAGTTGCATTAACAGAGGGATACAATCAAGATCAAGGGAAGTATTAATACCACTCTATAAAGCCTTAGTAAGACCACGCCTAGAGTACTACATCCAGTTTTGGTCTCCACACTATAAAAAAAAACGTTGAGACTCTAGAAAAAGTACAGAGAAGAGCAACCAGGATGATTAGGGGACTGGAGACTAAAACATATGAAGAATGGTTACAGGAACTGGGCATCACTAGTCTAGTGAAGAGAAGGACCAGAAGATACATGATATTAGTATTCCAATATTTGAGGAGTTGCCACAGAGAGGAAGTGGTCAAGCTATTTTCTAAAGCACCCGAAGGCCAGACAAGGAATAATGGAGAGATTTAACCTGGAAATAAGGAAAAACTTTCTGACAGTGAGAACAATCAACCAATGGAACAGCTTATGGGAGTACCATCACTTGAGACTTTCAAGAAGAGATTGGACTGCCATTTGTCAGAAATGGTGTAGGGTCTCCTGTTTGGGCAGGGGGTTGGACTAGATGACCTACAAGGTCCCTTCCAATTCTGATTATCTTTTAGGTTCTGTTAGGGTACCAGATTTTTCTGATGTTTTTTTTCATTGATATTTCCATGGACTAAACTATGTTTCTTTTTCCGTAGTTCATTTCTTCTGGGTCAGTATGTGTAGCAGCTGCGAAAAATCCAAAACGTGCTTTGGTGAGAAAGCTGCATGCCATTTGAATTTCTTTTATGCTGTTTCTTCATAATCACTCAGCACTCTTTATATTCTCTATTGTCTTCAGAAACTATTCAGTCTTAAAACAACATTTGAGGAAAAGGAAACTCAAAAGTCCCACCAACTTCCTCCTTTGATCAACATTTGCTTCCAAGCTTTGTTTCTATTGAAAGTTTTACCCCAACAGTAGAGAAAGTTGAACCATACAGGATTAGAGCCGCTCCTGGTTCCCCTTTTGCTATGAACTACTTCCCAAATTACCTTCCTGATGTGCAATCTGCAACACTCCACGTCCTGTCAGTACCACAACAAAAACGAGAGGAAGCCTGAGAGAGTCTATGACCATCATGTGGGTCCTTGTTCTGCCAGAGCTTCCTTAGTTGCTACTAGTAATGGTGCTAGTCCTGAGCAAAGAGGTGTCTTCTTGAGTTCTCTGGTCTTGAACCAAAAGTCCAAGAAGCCAACTCCTTCTAAACACTGTGATATTTCTTTAACCAAAATGTTAAGGATGAATCATCCTTACCAGTTTTTCTGTCACTGTTAACCACCTGGCCTTCCATTGGAGGCTGACATCCAGAAACAGAAAGAAGGGATTTGACAGTGTTAGAAAAGCCCTCCAATGAATTGTGGCATTTGCCTTTCCACTGTGGAAACCTTGTTATTGCTGCTGTTTGATTCCTGTGATCTTAGTGGATGTGGTCTGGTTTCATCACTGATTGGTTATGTGTCGTTAAACACATAGATTGAATTCTGTCACTGTTTTTACCATTGTTGGGGCTAATTGTTTTTATGCTTTGCATAAACCTATGCTGTAACATAATGACACTGTAACTGTATTTTCTCTCTTTCTGGTGTATTGTTGTTTTAGGTGAAATCCAGTGTAGAAATGAACATCACAAGTGCCATCATGGCATTCAGTGGTATCGCCCTGTACATATGCGAGCTGAGCCTCAAGTAGTTCTTACTTGAGCTTTGGCTCTCTATATAAGAGTTACAGTTTAATTATAAGTAAAACAATCTGGTCTTAAATTTTTGCTTCATGTGCAGAATTCTGAAGGAGATTATATATACAGAAAAGATATCCTAAACCCCTTGAGTTTTGTTTGAAACCTTTTCTTCAGTAGGTCTAAGTCACAAAAACATGAGTGCTATTTCATTTGAATCCTGTTTTATACTGTATATTTGTTAAATAAGGGGAAATCAATGTTCTGGTCATTGAGGTGCAAAGGGAGTAGGACTTTGTAGAGTTCTTTTCTTCTCTGGTTTATTTGGTGGGGAGGAAAGGGGGATAGATTGTTTTAAAAAATGTCTAAATATGTCTCTGTACAGTATAAATATTTGTTTGTTTTACAGTAGGGCTTAGGTAGAGAAAAACAAAGGGAGAATTCTTGAGAATTCTATATAGCATAGAATACAGCTATACATGTTGAAATCTATACCAGGTTTTCCTGCCACCTCCATCTCCTCATCCCTTCTTTTCATTTGCCATCCAGTTTTAGAAAACTGAAATTTAGGTAAGTTCTGAAGTATGGACAGTTTAGAACCACACCAATACCTGGGATCAATGGCTCGATATTTTAGTATTTTGTACAGTGCTGCCCTTTGCTTTCTTATGAGTGTTAAATCATAATAGTATCACATCCATTTCTCTTTTCTAGTCTGACAGATGATTGGAAAGAAGTTGGGTAAAGAAAATAGATCTTGCTGCATCCCTATTGAGGAGGGGAAACAATATATCTTATACTGGCTGAATCTAAATCACATTGCTGCCCTTAACCATACTCGGTTGATGCCAATTTTCCCATGAGATTTCCTTTACTTTATCTTCAACCCATCTGTAAGATTTACACCTGATGTGAATAAGTCATCATTAGCTGTACTGGTATAAAACTAATCTTTTCCTCTCCTCTTATTTGAAGCCCATCCAACAACAGCATCAAAGTGTATAAAATCTATTTCCCTTCCCCCATTATCTTGGAGAAAAAGGCAGGTGACCAAGAATGGATATGATAGGACAGTGGGGAGGCCTATCGATTTTCTCCTTTGGACTAGCCAGCCTCTGTCTTAACCATTTCTTTCTCCTTCTCCCTTCAGCACTTAGTTTCTTGAGGTTTCTTATCCATCCCATCTCTCTCCTCCATCATCCCAAAGGTGCTTTTTCAAGAGGCAACTGGACTTTCTTGTTTTCCTGTGGAGATATTGTGCTTTTCATCCAAGAATCTTCTTCAGCTCTTACTAGTTGGTGGCCTCAACAACTCTCTAAAAGGATGCAAATGACCAACTGTCTGCAAGGAGTATAAATCGTCCCTTCCCCACCATCCGGTTAGAGCTGAAGAAGCTTCTTGGAAGAGAAGAAAAACTGTCTTCATAGGAAAACAAAAAAATCCAGTTGCCTCTTAAAAAAGCACCTTTGGGACAACTATGACCTGGATGACTGAGAAATTTCCCTAGACACTCTCCTCCATTACTTCTCTACAGGCAAAAGGAAAACAGACCCTCCAAACTTCCTATTGGGAAATGGAGGACAGCCACATTGCATCTATTTATTTCAACAGCAAGAGGGGCAGAATGCTTCCCTTTATAATATTGCAAAACGTAAGAGATGCTAATGTTCCCTGATGCAATTTTCTCATGTCACACAGGCTGTACACATAGCCTTTAATTTACAATTAATTTACAATTATTCAATTTACAGTTGTACATTTACTGACCAATGTTTCAGTGGCACTCAAAAAAAACAAACCTATGACCGTTCCTTGCATTTATGACCTTTACAGCGTCCCCACAGTCACATGATCAAAATCTGGGGGCTTGGCTACTAGCAATTTATTTAGGATAGTTGCAGCATCTCTTTTGCGACTTTCCCAGCCAGCCTCTGATCAGCAAAGACAGCGGGGGGTGGAGAAACTGGATTCACTTAACAACTGTATGATTCTCTTAATTGCAGCAATTTGCTTAACAACACTGGCAGAAAAGGTAAAATTACGCATGGCTCACTTAACAATCGCTTTGTTTAGCAGTGGAAAATCTGGACCTAATTGTGATTGTAAGTCGAGGGTTACCTGTACAATGTCTCTGTTTTTTCCCAATACAATTGTTCCTCCCAGTGTTTCCTAAGTGAGCAGATGGGAGTCCCTTTTCATAGTGAAGGACATAAAATAAAATACATATCATTACATTAATTTCTCAGGAAATTACAACTATCTTTCCACGTGTTTTCCTATCCTACAGTGTCGGTTATGGCCTCTCGGGCATGCTGCTCTTTTTCAAAAAACATTTTTATTAGGTTATAAATTACTATAAAATGCAAAACACAAAAATAAATAAAAGAGCAGTGAAAAGGGAAGGGAATGGGGAAAGAGAAGTGAGGAAAAGTAGGGAAAAGAAAAGAAAAAGAAGCATTGACTTCCAATTCTCTCTATTGCAGTAGAATAAGGCATTAATTTCAAATCACAGCTTTTTGTTTTTCCGTAAGAACAAGTCATTTCTATAAAAATCTGTCAATCTAATCTGTAAAACCCAAAGTCAAAATGACATTCTTTTCCACATCTAGCATGAATTTCAGAAGCGGTTTCCACGTGGAAACAAAAGTCCTTATTTTTTTCTTTAATCAGAATAGTCAGTTTTGCCATTTAAGCCACCTCCATCAACTTCTGTAACCATTTTTCCATGGTAGGTGTTGAAGTGTCTTCCCATTTTTGTGTGTACAATAATCTTGCTGTTGTCAACATGTATAGTAACAAAGTTCCAAAATTTTTCTTCAGTTCTTTTTCCATTAGTCTCAAAAGGAAAAATTCTGGTTTCATTTCTATCTGCATTTTCAGAAATACATTAATTTCTCAGCAAATTACAACTACCTTTCCAACGTCTTCCTACTCCACAGAGTGTTGGTTATGGCCTCTCCGGTGTCCTACTCTTGTTCAGCCTGCTGGAATTTTGCATCGCTGTTTCACTGGCTCATTTTGGGCTCCAGGCAAATTGCTGTAGTGATACCCAGGTAACTATTGGATACTTTGATAATAGCATTAGTAGTTCTCATTGTTAAAAAATGTAAAGAAGATTGTCTATTTTAATTCTTTATATCTGCACTCCACATAACCTGACCTTTTGCTTGTTTCTTTGCTATTACCCTAAACAATAGGTGAGATTGGCTACTCAGGTTATCTAGTAACTTTATAACTAGGAGAGATTTGAATTGTGATCCAACATAGAATAGAATAGAAAATAGAATAGAATAGAATACTTTATTGGCCAAGTGTGATTGGACACACAAGGAATTTGTCTTGGTGTAAATACTCTCAGTATACATAAAGAAGGAACATTCGTTAAGAATCAAGAATCATAATGTACAACACTTAATGATAGTCATAGGGTACAATCAACATCAAATCATACTAGGAAACAGAGGATACAAGCAACAAAGTTATAGTTACGAGTGGGAGGGGATAGGTGATAAGGCGTGATGAGAAGATTAACAGTAGTGTACACTTTGTAAATAGTTGAACAGTGTTGAGGGAATTATTTGTTTAGCAGAGTGATGGCTTTCGGGAAAAAACTGTTCTTGTGTCTAGTTGTTCTGGTGTGCAGTGCTCTATAGCGTCATTTTGAGGGAAGGAGTTGAAACAGTTTATGTCCAGGATGTGAGGGGTCTGTAAATATTTTCACAGCCCTCTTTTTGACTGGTGCAGTATACAGGTCCTCGATTGAAGGCAGGTGGGTGGGTAATTGTTTTTTCTGCAGTCCTAATTATCCTCTGAAGTCTGTGTCTGTCCTGTTGGGTTGCAGAACCAAACCAGACAGTTATAGAGGTGCAGATGATAGACTCAATAATTCCTCTGTAGAACTGGATCAGCAGCTCCTTGGGCACTTTGAGCTTTCTGAGTTGGCGCAGAAAGAACATTCTTTGTTGTGCTTTTTTGATGATGTTTTTGATGTTAGGTGTCCATTTTAGGTCATGTGATATAATAGAACCTAGAAATTTGAAGCTCTCTACTGTTGATACTCTGTTGTCTAGTATTGTAAGAGGTGGTAGTATGGGAGGGCTTCTTCTAAAGTCTACCACCATTTCTACAGTTTTGAATGTGTTCAGTTCCAGATTGTTCCAGTTACACCACGAGGCAAGTTGTATAACCTCCTGTCTGTATGCAGATTCATCGTTGTCTCAAATGAGACCAATGACTGTTGTGTCATCAGCAAACTTCAGTATTTTAACAGATGGATCATTTGACATGCAGTCATTGATATATAGGGAGAAGAGAAGTGGAGATAGCACACAGCCTTGGGGGGCCCCTGTGCTGATTGTACAGATATCGGATGTGATTTCGCCTAGCTTCACCTGCTGCTTCCTGTCTGTTAGGAAGCTTATGATCCACTTACAAGTGTGTTCAGGTACTGCTAGTTGGTTTAGTTTACTTAGAAGAGTGTCTGGAATGATGGTATTGAATGCTGAACTGAAGTCTACAAAGAGGACCCTTGCATAGGTATTTGGAGATTCGAGGTGTTGTAGGATGTAGTGCAGAGCCATGTTAACAGCATCCTGTGATTTATTTGCTTCTGCATATGAATAATTAGATGATGTGAATTTTTTCCAGCTTCTGTTTTGCTAGAGAGTGAATGTCATGAATATAACACAGTTTGTGTGGTCTGTATAATTCAGTCATGCAGAAGTTGGTGTCTCCATTTTACAGGGCTCAGTTCTAAATATAGTTATTTTAGTAGTGTGACTACATTAAAGTATTTGTCACTTGATAACATTTTCTCTCAATGCCACCATTTTTTAAAAAATAAGATCATTTTCATTTTTTTAAAAATAACATTTTTAATTCTCAGACAAACAGCTGAATACCATATGCTACATAAATCTCCAAATATAAATGTAGTGATAAAGGGATTCTAACAGCACTACAAAGATTTTTGAAAAAAATAAGTTGGAAACAACTGAATTACCAACCACCTACCAAAATTCTGCCTTGGCAAGTTTTGTGTTGGGTCAGAAAGCCATGTGTGTCCCTTGTTCAGTAGAAGCGACAATTGGCTTCCTTTTGTACCAATAACAAACATATCCTTGGCCTTTCAAAAATGCTTTAATTTGAGAGGCAGAAAACAGGACAGAACAAAGACTGAAGGGGGTCAATATGATTGGGCCTGACAAAACAGAAGAACTCTAAAAATATTGTAAGCAGCTAAATCAGCATACAGAGATTTGGGGTCCTTGGTGCTCTCTAGCTTGGTTGTTTTGTTGCAAATGTTTCACTACTCAAACTAGGTGACATCATCAGTGCAGGTTTATTATTTGGGTAATAAAACATCTGCAAAAAAACAACCAAGCTCAGAAAGAATCAAAGTTCTCTTATTTCAACCCTGAGCTACACATATTTTCCTTTATTGGCACCTATATCCGTGAAGTGCATCTTCAGGCCTTTAAATTGTTAAAATAAGTTAATAACTGGATAGCTTTTGTGAATAAATCACGACTTTATTTACTTATTTATTTACTTATTTATTTATTTGGTCCTCAATTAAGCTGGACCCTAGAAGATTTACAATAATACAAATACAGTAAATAAAATATAAGCAATATAAGACTGGAATAAAAACTGAAGCACAAAATAAAACTAATCCCCAAAGGTCCTCAGGAGAAGCCAGTTCACTTCTCTTAACCACTTACCACTTTCCAGAGGACTATTCCAGTTGGTACCATCTTTATTTCAGAAGGCCATCTACTCCATACAGAGAACGCTCCCTGAGACAGTGGGGTGTGTGTGTGTGTGTGTGTGTGTGTGTGTGTGTGTGTGTGTGTGGTTTTCCTCTCACAACTCTTGGTAAGTGGGAGAACCTGAGTAAACATTCTCTGAATGTGTGGATAAAGCTGGCAGATTTGATCAGGAAAAATTATTTAAATGCCCATCTTTTGCCTGTTAATTTATAATTTTAAAGAATTCTCTATCAGGACTTTGAGCTATCAAGGATTTCACCCTGTTGCTGAGACTGCCAGCATCACAGTTAAAACACACACAAGTGGAGAACCTATTCCTCCTACCTAGAGTAACAGAGGCGTCCCTGAATATTTTTTGTATTGACTATTTTTTTCTGTTACAGCCAACCATGGTTTTTGTGCCTTACCAAGTCATCGGAGGTAGAGAAGTTGCAGCTGAACCAAATCTTCCTCCTCCTCCACCGACTTACGATAACATGGTTACCAAATCTCCGTAAAACAAGAACTCCATGAAGGAAATGTGAGAATTGTTGCAACAGAGGTTTTAGGAGAAACAATACATTTCCTATTACTTTATTTTATCCTCTAGCTTGCTTGTTTATTTTCCAATTACAGCCTTTAAACACCAAATTAAATGGTGACAAATTTACAACTTCTTTGATTTTTACTTAATAGATATAACACTTCCTTAGAAACAAGAATTCATCCACATATTTATGAGGAAGTGCACTCCCTACAGTGGATGATGGAGGCTGTTTATTACTCTCTTGTTTATAGTCTGGATGATGTTTGTTTTTTATGACAAATAAGGAATTAAATAGGAGATCTGATGCTACAGAAAAGAAAAACAGCTACTAAAATTAAAACATGTAATTGATACAATACAGATAGGTCTTGACTTACGACTACAGTTTGGACCAGAATATCTATTGCTAAATGAGGCAGTTAAGGGAATTGTGCCTGATTTATGACCTTTTTTCCATTGTTGTTAAGTGAATTATTCTAGTTATTCAGTGACTCGTTGTCCTTAAGTGAATCTGGCTTCCCATATTTGTCTTTTTTAAAAGCTAGCTGGGAAGGTCACAAATAGTAATCATGATGTCATACATACATGCTGGTTGTCCAGCACCTTGAGTTTTGATCCCATGACCATGGGGAAGCTGCTACCTGTGAGGACTAGTCATGAGTCACTTTTTTTTAAGTCTGTTTTAACTTTGAATGGTCACTAAATAACCAGTTGTAAGTTGAGAACTACCTGTAATAGTGATTGCATAATCACTATGATCCCAAAACAGAAGAAGTTGCATATAACTACAGTATTCCATATTGTTAGGGCACTTAAGCTGATCAAACCACAGATTCCATGCAAATTGCCTTTTTTTAAATCATCCCATCTTCAATAGGGGAACCTGTAAACACATTCATTAGCTGTATCCTTGAAGAGTTTACAGATGTGTAAACATACAATTTCAAAATCGAAACCATTCATACTTTTAGGGAGGGTATACTTCCTAAAGGTGCCAGAGTTGCCCATCCCTGGTACTGTATATGTCTCAAGAGACTCAATTGGAATGTAGAGAAGATTCGTTGTTTCCTTGTCCATAATTAAATAGGAAAAATTTTACTCCTGCAATGATTTTACAGGTGTACAAAATGTACATTTGCATAGTTTTTGAAGTTTCGGTTGATAGGCAGTATCCAGAATATAATCTAGCTCAGTTAAACTGATGTCACTCTTACTTCCTTTCTTTGATGAACCTGCACACAGATGGAAAAACTAGCCTTGTGGTATGGCTGGAACATTCTTGAACTGAACACTCTCAAAATTGTAGAAATGGTAGTAGATTTTAGGAGAATCCCTCCTATTCTGCCACCTCTTACAATATGAGATAATATAGTATCAAAAATAGAAACCTTCAATTTTCTAGGTTCTATAATATCTCAAGACTTAAAATGGACACATAACATCAAAAATGTGATCAAAAAAACAAAACAAAGAATGTTCTTCCTGGGCCAACTCAGAAAGCTCAGACTGCCCAAGGAGCTGCTGATACAGTTCTACAAAGGAATCATTTAAGTCTGTCATTTCCACCTCTATAATTGTCTGGTTTGGCACTGCAACCAAACAAGATAGACACAGACTTCAGTGGATAATTAGAATTGCAGAAAAAACAATTGCTACCAGCCTGCCTTCCATTAAGGACCTGTATACTGCACAAGCTAGAAAGGGGACTGTGAAAATGCAAACTTCTTACATGCTGGAGGTAAACTCTTTCAACTTCTTCCCTCAAGATGGCGCTATAGGGCATTGCACGCTAGACACAAGGATAGTTTTTCCCCCTATGCTATCACTCTGCTAAACAACTGATCTCACAACACTGAAACTTCCTATAGGGCTGTATTACTATTATCCTGCTCATCTTTCCTATTACCTACTGTGTTTCCTCGAAAAGAAGACTCAGTCTTATATTTTGGGGGGCTCCAAAATAAGCATTAGGGCTTATTTTCAGGGAAACATGATTTCAAGGTGACGAGCCTGGCTAGGCATCCCACCCCCAGTGTGCACACAAGAGGCAGCAGGTGTGCAAGGACCGATGGTATCTGGCAGCAACTGCTGCCCACTGGTCCCTTAATACACTTTGGGGCTGCGCATCCCGCGCAGTGCAGGTGAGTTGATTCGGTGTCCAAGCAGTAGGCAGAGATGCAGGGGGCGAGGCAGGTGATTCAGATGCACTGCTCAGGCTGTGGGAAAGCTGAGAGTCAGGCCAGAGTGGGTAGGCAGCTGTGGGAGGCTCATCTTCGTGTAACGGCACTGGCAGCAGACAAGTGTGAGGTAAAAGGCAAGGGATCCTGATGCACCATGTGGACTGCAGGCAAGCCCAGAGACACAAAGATGAACCTCCCATGGCCACCTGCTGATCCAGTCCATCGACTCTTACTGACCACGTGGCATGTCCAGATCACGTGTCTTCCCCCACTTTCCTCTCTGCCTGCTGCTTGGAGAAATAATCAACTGACCTGTGCTGTACAGGCCATGGCTGCTGCCGGAAATGGTCATGCTGCACATGCTCACCGCCTCCAGTGCTAGCCATACACAACCATTCACTAGGGCTTATTTTTGGGGTAGGGCTTGTATTAGGTGCACACTTAATAATCAGGCTAGGGCTTATTTTCAGGGGAACATGGTGTGTTATATTTTTATGGCTATAACTTTGTTGCTTGTATCATATTAATTATATTGTTTTATTTAGTATCCTAGTATGATTTATGTTGATTGCTTATTTAGCAGCCTATGACTATCACTGAGTGTTGCACCTTATGATTTATGATGAATGTATTTTATGATTATGATCATGGTTTTTCACTTCTTGCTTGTATGCACACTGAGAGCGTATGCACCAAAGACAAATTCCTTGTGTGTCCAATCACAATTGGCCAATAAAGAATTCTCTTCTGTTCTGTTCGTGTCCCTGTCCCATCCCCTTTTCTTTGGACAAATCAACTCCTGGAGCCACACTTATTATTCTCTTTCAACTCAGCTTTCCCAGATTTAAATTAAGAAAGGCAGACAGATTCAAGATCATTTCTGGGGTGCCCTTATGTTGTCTAAAAGTGGATGGCAATTTCTGAGAGGATGATTTAATTTGATTCCTCAATGTGGATGAATAGGGATAGAGGTAATAACTTACATCTTAACCAGTGCCACCCCACCCCATAGTACAATAGAGCAGATGGCTTCAAGTGGAAGAAAAAGGAGGATTGGAACAAGACAAGAACCGATACTCAAGGCTTCCAGCAAGATTTTCTAAAGCTTTGGTTCTAGGATACGAGGCTTGTATCACAGATACAACTTGGTACTTTGCTTGGGTGCCAAAATATTTGGATAGTTTTTTTTCCCCTTGCCAGATAAGAGTGCAGAGTGAATGTTCTGAGAAAGAGAAAAAATTGCTAAATAAAGTTCAAATATTTTGCTTGATGAGTTTACCTATATAGATTCCATAGACTATAGTTCTTAAGCTTTCCTTTGCTTTACCAACCCTTAAAGGCCATATATGTGAGACTTGGTTGCTTTTTCATCACTGGTGTAACTGTGAAGCCTGGTTAAATGAGGACTGCCTGTAGCATGAGTGCTGGAAAACACTCTATCTCACCCTGAGCACAATGAGATTGCTTAAGGAGAAAATGAGCCCATCCACACAGCCTCCTGACTTTGCCTCAAAGACATCTTGAAACCATTCTTTAATCTGTGTGATACAGCCTCCCTCTCATTCCCAGTCCATAACTGAGGACAGCTACTTTGTCTGATTTTCCATCTTCCCTTATTACAGCCCTTTATGCACAATTTGCATGGCTTCACTGATAGGTTGGCTGCAGACTTCCCTCCAGGGGCATCTGGGGTTGTGATGGTAGACAGATATGATCCCAGAAGGAGGATGCTTTACAGTATTATTTGGGTGGTTTACAGCATTGAAGCACTATTTGCATATTTATTTATTTATTATTTAACTTTTATACCACCCCCTCTCCCAAATAGGGACTCGGGGAGGTGAACAATACAGTCCATAAAAATTTAAAACAGAATTAAAAATTATTAAATTATGGCTGAATTTGAGAATAAAAACCAATAAAAACCCGATAAAAGTTTAAAATTTAAAAAATTAAAACCCTTCTAATGGCACTAGGCCAGACTGGCCTACTGAAAAGGGTGGGTATTCAGCGCGCGCCGGAAGGCCCGTAGGACAGTGATGGCTCGTATCTCTGTAGGTAGTTCATTCCAGAGGGAGGGTGCCCCACAGAGAAGGCCCGCACCCTCGGAGCCGCCAGCCGGCATTGCCCAGCTGCCGGCACCCCGAGGAGGCCCACCCTGTGGGAGCGCACTGGCCGGCGGGAGGCCAATGGTGGCAGCAGGTGGTCCCGTAAGTACCCGGGTCCCAAGCCATGAAGCGCTTTAAAGGTGATCACCAACACCTTGAATCACATCCGGAAGGCCACTGGAAGCCAATGCAGCTCGCGCAGGAGTGGTGTAACATGGGAGCTCCGAAAAGCCCCCAAGATCACCCGCGCAGCCGCATTTTGCACCAGCTGAAGCCTCTGGATGCTCTTCAAGGGGAGCCTCATGTAGAGAGCGTTGCAATAGTCTAGGTGGGAGATGATGAGGGCAGAAGTGACCGCAATGCACCCCGATCCAGAAAGGGCCGCAATTGGTAGATCCGACGGACCTGACAAAAAGCCGCCCTGGCGACGACCGCTATATGGTCTTCTAACGACAGCTGTACATCCAGGAGGACACCCAGATTGCACGCCCTCTCCATGGGGGTCAAAATCTCTCCCCCCACGGCCAGCGATGGAATAAGCTGGCTGTATCTGGGTGCAGGAAACCACAGCCACTCGGTTTTGGTCGGGTTGAGCCGAAGCCTGTTAAGACCCATCCAACTCTGCACGGCCTCCAGGCACCGGGTCATCACTTCAACGGCTTCGTTGAGGTAGCCTGGGGTAGAAATGTATAGCTGAGTGTCCCCAACAATCAGGGTGCTCATTCTACTGATCCCTGGAAGGATGGAAGGCTGAATCAACCTTGAGCCCCATCAGGATCAAACTCTAGACTGTGGGCAGAGTTTGCCTGGGATACTGAACTTTAACCATTTGCCATCAGGGCTCATAAAATGAACTTGTATCTAGACTTTTTGATAATTAGAAGAAAAATTTAAAAAAATTTTTTTTTCTCTTTGCAGCTTATTAGATAACCATTTCCTTAATTTAGTCACAAATTGAAAATGTCTGTGTTTTGCATTTCCAGTTCTCTTATGGTTAACATGGATAACTTACTATAAAATCTTAATTTCTTGACAGATTTATGAACCCTAGTAAATTATTTAACTCATATTTTTATTTCATCCAAAATATTTTGGGTTTCCTCTTGCCTTTTACATTCAGAATTATAGTGTGTCAGCTAACTGGACCGGCCACACTTACAGCTGGTTATCATCCCAGTGATTGAAACACCTGTCTAATTTCCCCTTGAAATGAACTATCAGGAGTTGAATTAAAGACTGAAAAGCCAATATCATAATATAGGGAAATTATCTTGGCATCTAAAGGAGACCTAGAAGAGAAAACGGCAAGTTGCTTTTTAAGGAGGCGAAATCAGGGAATAGCGTAGCTCATGGAGGGGGAGGGAAATTAGAAGCCACCTCCCATTCCAAAACACCATTTTAGCATTGAAGCGACCTGCTCTCCACACCCTCACAGCAAATGTTCACTTTAAATAAGTGCAAAAGAGTGGGGAAGCCTCCGAGGGGTTGAAAATGAGAGAGAAACGAAAGAGACGTCGAGGGATGCATTTGATTTCAGTGATTCGTTTTAGCCTTGGAATAACAGGACTTTATAAACTTGGGACAATTTTCCTCTGAACAAGCAGAAGGTTCCGGACCCCAAACTGTTTTTTGTTGTTACAGTTGAAGGGTCAAGAAAGAAGTTTTTTGATTAAACTGTGAGTAACTTCCTCCTTTTAGTAGTCAGTGGAATCCCACCCTCCACTTCTTCCTGTTATGTTACTTTTGTTTTTCCTGAGGCTTCCCTTTACTTCATCTTGAGCGCTTGTTGTGAGTAGTTTCTGGTTAATTTTTAAAAAATTAATATGGAATTAATGCGTGGACCATTCCGTGCCTGCCAGTTCTTCCCCGCAGCCATCCACCTGTGGACTTCTCAGCCACTGCAGGTCTTCTAGATGGGAGGATTTCAGGGGAGAATTAGCAGACAGGAAAGTGTTTGCAGTCAATCTTGTGATGGAAGTGCCCAACACTGTAAAGGCGCCATGTAAACTTACTAAGATTCAGTATTTCAAGTTCACCTTTCAAAGGAGGGTGGATGGGTCGGTTTTCGCTTAACTTTGACTTCTAGTTAAAACAGTTCAAAAAGGAAGTAGCTTCCTCTTAAGGTCTGTACAAATTCTAACCATGGGATTAATTCGGACTATGGTCATCCAGAGGGCTATTAGATATCAATGGCAGTTGGGATTTCACTGCTTTCTGGAGTTGTCCGAGTTTTGTTAGGAAACTCAGTCTGGTGGCCCAATGTGTCCTGATAAGAAACCTCACCACATCTGTGAAGCAAAGGTGGGATACAGATCCTGCTCTTGTGTTCTTCCCAGTAACTTATGTCCAAATCAGAATGAACTTGCTGGAAGGTGGCAATTGGCATGATCATCCATGCATGATGCCTTTAGATCCTTCTGCCAGTAATAGAACAAGAGGGCAAGCACAATAAAACCTTGCCCAAATGGGAAATGCCATTTAGCTGAGGGATCCGAGGTGGTGCTAAGAAAGAGATCTTTTGCATTGAAAAATGTTATGTTGTCTCTGTTCTCCTTAACTTTTTCTCAACTGATGTCCATGGAGATTCTCAATCCACCAGGTCATGGTTGTCCCAAAGATGCTTTTCAAAAGGCAGCTGGAGTTTTTTGGGTTTTTTTCCTTGAAAACATTTCACTTCTCAAGCAAGAAGCTTCTTTGGTTCTGGTTAAATAGTGAGCAAAAGGAGGTTTTCTATCCCTGAGAAAGTTGTATGTTTTTATTATCTGTTCCCTGAACCCTTCTGACAATCTTCTTCAGTTTTACTGCAGGCAAATGTTATCTCGTGAAGTAACATTAAGGAGAAGGACCAGAATTTGCCTTCTTGATGTGAAGACCTTAACGTTTCCTTACTTGTTTGTTTGCAGGTAACTTAGCTGTGGCAACACTTTCAGCAAGCATGGCCAGTGGAACCATAATTGTCATCCACTCTAACGGAGCGAACATAATCCAAACGGCCCCTAGATTGCCCAGTGTTGCTCTTCAGGCATCTGGAGCAACTCCATATCCTCAGTATGGAGCTCAGCAACTTGGGATTTCCACCAGTGCTCCTCAGCAAGTCCCACAAAAGGGTCCTTTGGAGAGATTCCTCAAGGCTGAGCCCAAAGTGCTTGGGGTACGCATGTTTTGCTATGTGCCTCTTTGAAATCCATTAAAGTTTGAGAGCTATGTAGAGTCCTGAGAGCCCCGTGTTGAAGTGCTGGAAGTTGGCTTGTCTGTTGTCTAGTTCTAAGCCCAAGCTGCTTGAATTCTTCTTCTTCTCTCCTCCTCCTCATTTTTATTTATTATTATTCATCACACAGTCAGCCAAATGTTCAGACTAGATTTGGCATTTTTGTCTACCTGGGATAGGTAAATCTGGATGTTTGATGGTGTTACAGATATTGCCGAAGGTTGGAAGCTGTTCCAAGTAAAGCTGCTTTCTGCAATTGACGGATGGCAAATTTGTCAATGCCTATGGTGTTCAAGTGGTGCTCCAGTTGCTTTGAGACTGCACCCAAGGTGCCTATTACTATTGGTACTACCCTTGCTTGCTTGCTGCTATTATTATTATTATTATTATTATTATTATTATTATTATTATTATTATTATTATTATTATTATTATTATTATTAATATTAATATTATTATTCACAAAAAATGACAGTATACACAGCAGACGAGATAACTATGCGGGGCTTCATATCACAAATCAGCAGTCGAACACTTCCCAAGTGTTTAGGACTGCATGATGTATCGATGGATTATGTGAGCAGATCCCAGTAAGGTGGCCTTCTGCAGCTGACTAATGGTGATTTTTGTCAGTGCCAATTGTTTTCAAGTGCTTACCTAGGTCTTTAGGTACAGCACCCAGTGTGCCGAGCACCACTGGAACCACCTGCATTGGTATATGCAGCTTGATTTTCAAGTCCTGATATCTGGTGATTTTTTCAAGTTATTTCTCGCCGATTCTGCTCTCATCAGGTATGGCAATGTCAACGATCACACTTTTTTCTTCTCCACAATCGTGATATCCGAGGTATTGTGTTCCAAAACTTTGTCAGTCTGTATTCGGAAGTCCCACAGTTGTTTTGCATGCTCATTTTCTACCACTTTTCAGGCTTATGATCCCACCAGCTTTTTCTACAGACAGATGGTAGTTGTGACACAAATTCCAGTGGACCATCTGACCAACTGTGTTGTGATGTTGTTTGTAGTCAGTCTGAGCGATTGTTTTGCAACAAGCAGTATGTTGTTGTTGTTGTTATTATTATTATTATTCAAATATACATCCATTTTGTGTGGACAGTGTTGATTCTGGGTATCATTCACATATTAATCCAAATTACAATAACTATTGGTAATCTTTATCACACTTATCAAATTTAGGTAATCCTCATCATATTATTCAAACAACAACAAAAATGTCTAGCATCTGTAAACCTCTAATCTTTCTATCTATTATTTTTATTTATTCTATGAAAATGTATGATCTAATATTTCCCCTATCTAATTTTATTTCTGCCTCTAACAGCATACAACAAACTACCTTAATGTTTAAAAGGCAATTCTTTATTTCCATCATCACTTGTTCTCTTTAGTGCTTCAATTTTTTTTCATTTTTTTACTTGCCTCGGTCTAAGCATTTCTTCCAGTACAATCTGATGCTGGCAGTTCTCCCAAATGTCTGCCCACATCTCAATCTCCTTATCAAAGATATCTTCCTGTCTATCCAATTGTTGGTTTATCTGTTTTATTTTCTTCAATCTTTCTTTCTTTATCAGCTGGTTTGTCAGTCCTATTTTTTGTTCCAGTCCTTGGTTTATTTGTTGATGTCTTTATCTGTTCTTTCTGCTCCTTTTGCTTGCTATTTGTCTGTTCTTCCTCTTTGTTGAGGTTCTGCTTCATTTGCTGATTTTTCTGATCCATATTTTTTCCTTGTTCATAGTCAGTTTGCTGGCTTAAGTAGTCCGTTTCATCTCATTTTTGTTGTTTTCACCAGTTCATGGGCAGTTTGGTCTTTATTCATTGTTTTTTGCAGAAGTTTTGCATTTTCCATCCATTGATATTTTAATACTTTGGAACAACAGAGTGATATCATTAAAGAGTCCAAAATCATAGGTTTCCAATCATTAGTAGATGGCACTTTCCTCTCAGATTTCCATGCTGCCTTTTTTCCAGCACATATTAATTTCAATCAAAAGCTATTTATTTCAAAGCAAAGCCATTTATTTAGATGGGCCAGTTCCAACATCTATTCCATATTCTAATAGTCCATATTCTAATTTTCCAAGTTCTTTCAATCTGCTCTGTAATTTTGATCTTTTATTCTGATTTCTCAGTGTTTTTTTTTTAATAAAATGTCTTTCTTATTTCCACCTCTGGTAAGTGTAAGACAATAAATAGTTAAAAATCACAGCCCTCCACTGGATATCAGATATTCCTTTCCTAGTCTAAATTTCCAGGAGTTTAGGAGTCACTTTTCCATTCATCAGTAGATGGTACTCTCAATTTACTTTTCAACATAAATTTCAGAAGTGCTTATTTTTGCAGCTTAAACAATTATCTTTTTAGACTCTTATTACGGATATTTTATTTTCCTTCGGGTTACTTTTTAAATAGAAGAATCATCTCACCCAGAAACAATCATTGTTCATTCTCTTCGCTCCTGTACTTTTTAGGTGCTTTGGCTGCTCCCCAGATTCATGGCAGCCATGTTGACCACTGCTGCTCCTTGTTTTCAAATAAGGGGGATTTTTCAAGTCAGAGAAGAGAGATGCAGCTCTCCTCAACCTGCAAGGTGCCCCCTTTGCTTCACCAACCCTACAGAGTGGCTATGGCTTCTTTTGGAGCCCTCTGACAGGAAGAGCTTGGAGCAGGGTCGCAGAGCTCGTAGTCCTCACTTCCGATGCCACAGGAAACACAGCCAGAAGTCGAAGTCACTTTGTGCTAACCGTGATCAACTTCCTCCTGCAGAGGAGTCTGCAGTGAGAAGTGTCATTTTTCTCTTAAAGGCCTATGTTGCTATTCTTATATACCTTCTTCCTGAAAAAAGCTGTCCCACTGAGAGTCAAACTAGATCATAGTCTGGAGTAAATGTCTGGTACATAGTGACAACGGTGTCTCAAACTGTCCCTTCTCCCCATTTGGATTTTTCACCATAGGAAAACACCTTGGGTCAACACCTGCACTGGAAACTTAGAAACCCCAACTCCTTTGAAAGATCTTTCAAAGAAGGATAGAAATGATGCCTTTCTTGGGATGGTAACAAGTTTCAGAATGTTTCTCTTTCTCAGATTAAGATAACCAATTTGTCTTATTTTGTATGTTTTCCTTCCTTAGGCCATCCAGATCATGATTGGGCTGATCCACATTGACTTTGGGGCTATCTCGCTTTGTCTCTTTTCTCCTTACTATCTTACCTGGTCTGGAATTGGAGGTTACTCCTTTTGGGGAGGGATATTTGTAAGTATATGCAAATTCCTCTTCGGCCATGCACCATGGTATTAATGGTTAAGGCATATATATAAAAGTCCTGCTTGCATGGGAGTCTTCCTAACTTCTCATGGGTGCCAGATTTTTGTGATGCTTTTTTCCATTAATATTTCCAGTGGACTAAAATATTTTTGTTTCTTTTTCCATAGTTCATTTCTTCTGGGTCACTATGTGTATCAGCTGCGAACCGTCCAAATTGTGCTTTGGTGAGAAAGCTGTATGGCATTTTAATTTCTTTCATGCTGTTTCTTCATAATCACTCAGCACTGTATATTAAAAAGGATAGAAGCCTGAGAGAGTCAATGACCATCATGTGGATGTTTGTTCTACCAGAAGTTTACCTTAGTTGCTACTAGTAATGGTGCTAGCCCTGAACAAAGGTGTCTTCTTGAGTTCTCTAAACTTGAACCAGACCTCCAACATGCCTCCTACTCCATCTTTATTTCATTATTTATTTATTTATTTTGTCAAACAATTATTAGATGACAGGTATAAACATGGTTATAAATACATGAAATGGATACGAATAAGAAAAAAGAAACAATAGGATAGGGACGGTAGGCACGTTTTGGTGCACTAATGCATGCCCCCTACAGACCTTAGGAAAGGGGTGAGGTCAATATTAGACAGTCTAATGTTGAAGATTTTGGGATTTGGGAAAGAAACCACAGAGTCAGGTAGTGTATTCCAGACATTGACTACTCTGTTGCTGAAGTCGTATTTCCTGCAATCAAGTTTGGTGCAGTTTATCTTTAGTTTGTATCTATTTTGTGCTCTTGTATTGTTTTGGTTGAAGCTGAAGTATTCATTGATAGGTAGGACATTGCAATATATAATTTTATGTACTATACGTACATAACCGGCATAGTTCTAGGTTGTCTAGGTCTAAAATTTCAAGTTTGGTGGCATAAGGTATTCTGCTACAAGTAGAGGAGTGAAGGACTCTTCTCGTAAAATATTTCTGGAGTTTCTCAATTGTATTAATATCAGATATGTAATGTGGGTTCCAGACCGATGAGCTGTATTCAAGTATTGGTCTAGCAAATGTTTTATATGCTGTAGTTAGTAGAGTGATATTACCGGAGAAAAAGCTACGCAGGATTAGGTTAACTCTTAATGCCTTTTTGCCTATGTAGTTACAGTGGGCTTTAGCACTTAGATCATTTGAGATGAGTACTCCAAGGTCCTTGACAAAATTTGGGTCATCAACAAGGTCTTGACTATTCAGCTTGTATTTTATTTTTTGATTTTTTTTTGCCAATATGTAAGATAGAGCATTTATTTGTTGAGATTTGAAGTTGCCATTTGTTTGACCATTCTGACACATAGTTGAGGTCTTTTTGAAGGGTAGCAGCATTGTCAGTGGTGTTGAATAGCTTTACATCATCAGTGAAAAGAACACAGTTGCTCTTAATATAATCACAGAGGTTATTAATATAGAATATGAAGAGAGTTGGTCCTAAAACACTGCCTTGGGGGACACCACTGTTGACAGATACAGGATTTGATAGGGCGCTCCCAATTTTTACCATTTGTTGCCTGTTTGATGGGAATGCTTTTATCCAGTTATGCAGATATCCAGAGATATCATAAGACCTTAGTTTTAGGAGTAGTTTGTCGTGTACCACTGAATCAAAGGCTTTACAGAAATCTATGTAAATTGCGTCAATTGCTTTGCCCTGATCAAGTTGTGTTGTCCATATGTTTTTACAGTGGAAGAGTTGCAGGTTACAGGACAGTTTCCTTCTGAAACCAAACTATTTGTTAGAGAGTAGGTTGTCTGTCTCTCAGTGCAGGATAATGGATTGGTTAATAATTGATTCCATGACTTTACAATATAAAGAAATTGGTCTGTAATTTTCAACTAGGCTGGAGTCTCCCTTTTTAAAGATGGGAATGACTGTGGCTAGTGACCATAGATTTGGAAAGGAGCTGGTCATGAAAGATTTTTCAAAGATTATGCTTAGAGGTTCAGCTATGGCAGTGGATAGCTTTTTTAAGAAGTAGGCACAATCTCCATCCAGTCCAATAGATAAAGATGGTTTTAGATTGCGTAGTGCTTTTTCAACATTGTCTTCTGTAAAATCGATACGTATTAGATCACTATAGTTGTCTGTGGTTCGACTAGGAAATATTGGGCATGATCTATTGCTGTTTAAAAATACTGAGCCAAAGAATGTGTTAAAGAGATTGGCCTTAATGGTGTCATCGTTGCAGTCTTTATTATTTGGTTCTTTTAGGGGTGGGATGGACCTTAAGTCTTTTAGTTTGTTGTTTACAAAATTGTAGAAAGCACGGGTGGAATTGGTGTGTAGAAGGTTTTCCTCTTGTTTAGTGTGATAATTGGTACATTATCTGGTGGCATAAATTTTTGTATCGGCTTTTAAAGTTGGCAACGTGACCAGATTTATTTTTCCGCCAAAGGGATTTCTTTTTGGATTGGAACTTTCTTATTGTTATGGGTAATTTGTTTTTTTCTAGTTTTGGGAGTTGTTATTGATACATATAGTTTGATGACTCTTTTGACTTCAAGTAAGAATATGTTGTAATGATCTTCAACAGTATTGCATCCAGTGAATAGAATTTGCCAATCAAGAGATGAGAGATCGTTGTCTATAAGATCATAGTTGCCTTTTTGAAGTTATAATTTGGGATCCTGTCATTATGCTGATTTTTGTGAGGACATATGTTGAGACAAAAGTCAATCATGCTGTGGTCACTGTTGGAAAAGGGTTTATTAATTTGTATTCTGTAAATTGAATTCAAACCGTTGCAGAAGATGAGATCAAGGCAATTGTTAAGTCTAGTATTGTTGGTTACTAGTTGTTCCAGTCCTAGTGTGGTAACGGCATTGTACAAGGTTGTATGAATGGGTTCAGATGTACATTCATTTAGTGTCCAATTTATAAGAGGTAAGTTGAAGTCACCAAGAAAAATGAGAGGGTGTGGGCAGGAAGCAGCCCATGTCAGTAGTGAAGTTAGCTTGCTTGCATGAATTATATCATAGTCAGGGGCACAATAGCAAAATAAGAAGCGGATTGAGATGTTTAAGGACAGTTCACAGACGATGGTCTCGGGAAGAGCAAGCTCTTGTATAATTTGGATCTTTTTCAGATTTAGAGACTTTTTTTATAGAATATAGCAACTCCACCACCTCTTTGGATTTCGCGATCTGACCGAAAAACTTGATATTCTCTTGTAGTGGTAATGGGAGTCTGGGAAAGATGCATTTAACCACGTCTCACAGACAAATATAATGTCAAATGTGGCTGAGCTTAGAAGGATGAGAAATTCATGCATTTTATTTGCGAGGCTTCTTGCATTAAGTAGTTTGCATTTAAGATATGAAGTAGTGGGTCTGGAGGAAGCAAGGGGCGTGCATCCCTAATGTTGGATGTTTGGGTGATGGATATTGTGATGTGGGTTGAGGCTCTTGATTTTGATACAGTCAGCATGGTAATTAATATATAGATTTGTATTACCTAATTCATGTAATCTTTTGAGCTCAGAATGTAGCTCCCGGGATCGTCACGTTGCTGTAAGGTTAGATCAGGGCAAGAATGAAGATTCTTATGGTTGCTGTTGCTCTTTGAGAGTGAATTTATTGAGAAAATGAATTTGCGTTTGCTTGTTTCGTTTTTGCAAATAACCCTGCATAGGCGTGGGATCATCCTGCTGTCTTTGTTTTTAAGCTCAGGACTAACAGGGGAAATATCAAGTATTTTTTCAGGGGAGGTGGTTGATGCTTGATTTTCTTTGATGATGTTTCAAATATTAGAGATGTCATTATTGTCATTGACCTCTAGACCAAATAAGATGGCATTTGGTCACTTTCGTTCATGCTCAACAGCTTCTTTGATGAGGATGGGGCTATCATTATTTGTAGGATTTGTTGTTTTTTGAGGATTGGGTTTTGGTTGCGGTTGTTGAGTAGAGATATGATCTGTAGATGTTTGATGTTCGTTTTTTAGTGCTCTCTCTCTTTTTTTTTTTCAAGGTTTGCCAATCTAGTTTGTATAGTGTCCAGGGATGCTACAATGGTGTCAAGGGAGGTTATACATGTTTCAGTGGTATCAACTTTTTCAAACAGGGTAATTTATTTTTCTAGTTTGGGTCTGCATGGCAGACAGAAATATGGAATAGCATTGGTGGATGTTTTTAGGAATAGAGCCATTTTACTTGGGTAATCCTAAAAAATTATGGTGAGCATAGCTGTTACAAAGAGAACATTTGATGTAATCTTCATTCTCCTTTAAAGATTCCTTACAAATAAGGCAAGAGCAAGAGTCTTGTGGTTCTTTAGTTAGGGGTTTCTTTCTTTTTGGTTGAGGTTTGACATTGGATTGTTTTCCTAGCATGGTGGGTTTGTTGAGATGGTTTGTTGATTAGGTTGTTCAATCAAACAAGGTATTGTGGTAATCAATAAAGTGCCAAACAGTCTATTATACTAATCACACTAGTCAATTAATTTAAGTAATCAATAACCCTAATAATTACACTAATCAATAAACACACTAGTCAATTAATTGTCCTAATCATTAATTTGCACTAAACATACTAATCATACTAATATTCAAAATAGTTAACCAAACTAATCAATAACCACTAGTCTATGATTATCTATAATAATATATTACTCACAAATGATAAATAATTATAAAAATTAATTAATCTTTTAATAAGATCAGTTAATCAATTAAACAGAGTTATATTGGGAAAAATGAGGGCAGGAAGAGAATAATGGGAGGAAGAGGAGAAGATTTGTTTTGGATGGTCCTGGGGGGTATAGGAAGAGGGCATATATTAGGTTGAAAGTATAGATGAAAGTCTTTTGGCAGAAGGTTACTCTTTACTCGTTTCTTCAGATCTTCAGTTAGTGATTTTTGGGAACCAGATCTGTCTTCACACGGATCTTCTTGTCTTCGGGCATATATTAGGCTGAAGATAACGATGAAAGTCTTTTGGCAGAAGGTTAATCTTCACTCGTTACTTCAGATCATCAGCTAGCAATCTTAGGGACTAGGTCTTTCTTCTCATGGATCCCGTTGTCTTTGGTCAGCGATTTTAGAAATTAGATTACTGCATGAATTAGCAGGGCTGTGCTCTGAGATCAGGACCATCAATGTTGGATTTGACGATCACAGATGATCGATGATGTAGGCAACTGTTTGGACAGTAGTTTTACTGGAAGGTTAGCACTCCGGAATTAGGCCCTCAGCCATTGGAAGTTTGGCGGTTGGAGCTCTGCCGTTGATCGAGGCTCCAACGAGTTTAGGGCTACAGCGCTCTCTTAGAAATTAGGAGCTTCAGCTCCTCAGAATCTCCGGTGCAGGCAATGATTTTATAAGTTTTTATAGCTGGGAAAGGCTCCAACGGGCTCTTGGCTACAGCGTTTTGCAGGAAACAGTAGCTCTGGTTCTCTGGGATCCCTGGCACAAGCGGTCCTTCAGGGTGGCCACAAGGATGGCAAGCACTCCCGAAACCGGTCCTCAGTCACAGGATCGGGTGATTTTTGCCAATAACTGATGCAGGTGGCGACCTAACAGAATCTCTTTTGATCGGGGATGAACAGCAAATCTTCCCACAATCAACTATTTATTTTAATCAGGAAGGGAAAAGGTAGGGACCCACTCATGATCAAATGACCATCGGAGCGAGAGCCTCACCTTGCTAGTTATACGCCGCCACCTTCGAATCCTTGACAGAGGTTCCTGTTTTAGAAGTCTTCCTACTTGAAAGCAACATTAGGAGGAAGCCCCATATATTAGCAGTAAAATTATAAAACACAGGTGGGAATCCTCTGGGAATCAAAGAGAGTTGATGGTAGCCTTCCTACATTGCATTCTTTTCCTCTGTCTCTCTTTGGTTTAAAGTGTATTCATAGCAACATAGAAATATAAAGGAACACTGTGTGAATTAAAGAGAAAAAAAACATCCATTTTAAAAGGAATGAACTGAAAACAGAGGAATTTTTAAATTTTAAATACTCTGACTACTGGCTCCACGGGGTTCTTTATTCCCATCTTTCTTGTTGCCTCTCTGTAATGTTGTATAAGTTAACATTTAATGCTTAGAGTTTGTCATGTCTTAGAATAAACAGTGTAGGATTTCTTTAACTAAAATATTAAGAGATGAATAATCCTTACCAGTTTTCCTGTCACTGTTAATCACCTGGCCTTCGATTGGAGGCTGACATCTAGAAACAGAAAGAAGAGATTTGACAGTGTTAGAAAAGCCTTCAAATGAACTGTGGCATTTGCCTTTCCACTGGAAAACCTAGTTTGTTGCTGCTGTTTGATTCTGGTGATCTTAGTGGATGTTGTCTGGTTTTACCATTGATTGGTTATGTGTCCTTAAACACACACATATATTGAATTCTGTCACTGCTTTTACCATAGTTGGGGCTAATTATTTTTATCTTTGCATAAACCTATTCTGTAACATAATGATACTAACTGTATTTTCTCTCTTACTGGTGTATTGTTGTTTCAGGTGAAATCTAGCGTAGGACTGAACATCACAAGTGCTATCATGGCATTAACTGGTGTTATCCTGTGCCTATGTGAACTGATTTTCAGCAATAATTTTTGGAGATATGATAAACAATATTACACTGACAATTTAATTGTAAGTAAAACAATCTGGTCTTAAATGTTGGCTTCATGTGCAGAATTCTGAAGGAGATTATATATACAGGAGGGATATCCCAAATCCTTTGAGTTTTGTTTGAAAATGTTTTCTTCAATAGGTCTAAGTCACACAAATATGAGTGCTATTTCATTTGAATGCTTTATATATTTGTTAAATAAAGGGAATCAATATTCTGATCATTGAGGTGCAAAGTGAGTAGGACTTTGCAGATTTCTTCTTTAGTTTGATTATTTGGTGGGGAGGGTTATTTTTAAAAAGTCTAAATGTGTTTTAGATGTATAGTTTGACTATGTCTCTGAACAGTGTAAAAATTGGTTGTTTTACAGGAAGGTTTAGATAATGCTCAGTGGGTCTTTCTCTTAGACTCAGAAAAAATAGCAGAGCAGGACCTCTATAGACACAGCACTCCATGGAGGGATCTGCCTGTTAGGCCATTGGTTTTTGCAATGGATGGACAGGCTGGTTATTCCAAGATCACTAAGATTGAAGGATAGCTAAAACAGCCACTCCTGCCTCTTTCAGAACTCTCCTTCTCTTCCTCCTCCTCTTCCTCCTCCTAGCACCCAGGTTGGAGGGAACAATTGGGAATTTTCCCCTGCAATATATTGTTAGGGGCAGCTCTAAGTAGAGAGCAGCCATGCAGAAGGAGGAGATTCTATTAACATACATTTGAACCATCTCCCTAACTAGACAAAAGGATGTGAAACATGCACAGGATATGTCCGTATGATGTAAGCTGGTTCAGTCGCTCAGCTTCAACGAGAGCTTAGTGAAAATTATGACCATCTATGTTAATTTTAGCTTCCACTGATTGCTTCTAATGCAGGGAGAGAGGACATCTCGGCATTTATCCATCCTAGAATGCCAATTGCGGCTTCTAAAATGAAAATGAAATTGATTTTGTAAAAATGTGTTGTTAAAAAGACTGATACCTTCTAAAGTTGCCAACTCTCATGAGATTTCAGTGGTCTCGTGATCTCACAAGTTTTCAGCTTGCCTGCATGAGAATGATCTTTATTTTATTTTTTCCATTAATTTCTAGATACTTCAGTTATAATGTATAACTGGGGCACAGGGGCCCTCCAAGACTGTGTGCTTTATCCACTTCTCCCTATATACCAATGACTGCATCTCAAACGATCCATCTGTTAATATACTGAAGTTTGCAGATGATACAACAGTGATTGGTCTCATTCAAGATGATAAATCCGCATACAGACAGGAGTTTGTACAAGTTGCCTTGTGGTGTAACCAGAACAATCTGGAACTGAACACACTCAAAACTGTAGAAATGGTGGTAGACTTTAGAAGAAACCTTCCCATACTACCACCTCTTACAATACTAGACAACACAGTATCAACAGTAGAGAGCTTCAAATTTCTAGGTTTTATCATATCACAAGACCTAAAATGGACACCTAACATCAAAAACGTCATGAAAAAAGCACAACAAAGAATGTTCTTTCTGCACCAACTCAGAAAGCTGAAACTGCCTGACTTCTGGTTGGACTCCCTTGGTGACATACTGAAATCCGCGATCATCCACAGTTTTGGTTTGGGCTCTCTGTTGGAGGGCCCTGATCTACTCGATTTGGGACTGAAGCCACCCCCTAGAGGTGCTGAAACAGGGGGAAACTGCCAGCTGGGTTGAGGGGAGCCGCATCTCCCCTCCTTGGCTTGGCATTTACTCCTCTCCGAGTGGCAGTAGCAGTGGTCAAAATGGCCACCCTGAAGAGGGAGATCAGATCGGACAAGAATGTGCAGCAGTGGAGAAGAAGAGGACAGCTTGAGTGATTGGGCTAAGCAGAAATAATATTTAAATACAAAGTGCCCTGGAATTAAAATATTTAAGAACTTTTGAGAAAGATTTTTAAAGCGGTGGTAAAGAAGAGGGGGGAAAAGATTTGAAGCTGGAAGTGGCTTTGAAAAAGAAGCCTGAAGAAGTATTAGTGTAAAATGATCTTGACACCAAATAGGCGAAGAGAAAGCTGAACTTGAAAATATCACAGGGAAAATAAGGAACTTTTGAAACTTAAAAGCCAGAAAAGAGGAAAAAGCAGAGAAAAGGAAAAAAGGGTGGGACTTGGATATAGCAGAGAGTGCCACTGTGCTAAAAGAAATTAATTGTGAATTCTTAAGACTTTTAAAGAATACAAAGTAAGTGAAATCTTGTTACAATAAAATAGAGCCCCCAGAAAGTGAAAGCGGAGCTTTGATACTTTGAAACAAAGAAAGAAGTAAGAAGAAATTGTTCTGGGATTGTTTGGTGACTTTGAAATTTTGGACATTGGATTGCTAGAGGATTTAACTGGACTTAACTTTGGGAAGTAACATTTTAGACTTTGGTTGCTATAAAGTATTGGTTAGAAGTGTTTAAAGATGGCAGAACTTTTTCTGGAATTGAAAATGCAACTGAAAAATATGAAAGATCAGCTGCAAGAGAAGGGGGAATCTTCTGGCTATGCTCTACAATTTCTAGAAATGGCGGTTTTGGAATATGAGGAATAACAAGGAGCTTCAGAGGGAGAAGAGCTGAATAAAGGAGAAGCCATCTTTAACAAACAAAAGAGACAATGAGGCTTGAAAAGAAAAAAGGGGGAAAGGGGAATTAAAAATTGGAAATTAGATGAGGTAATTAGAAAAGAGAACAGGTCGAAAAACAAACAAAATACAAGGAAGAAGCAAAGAGGAGGATTACAGAAGGAAGCATTAAAGAGGGAGGGGGACAAAAATTGGAGTGAGAAAAAGAGCAGAAAAATAAAGGGGAAAAGAAATTACAAGAAACAAAATCAGGAAATAAAGAAATATGGGAAATGAACAAGAATAAAAGGAAATAGTTTGTTTAAAAGATACAGAGATATTGGCGTCCAGTTCCGGTTTCTTCGGCGACGGACCAAAATCCGTGACTGTGCGCGGTTTCGATCCATGCTAGCTGCTGGAGCGCTCCGACCCTTTGGATTCGGGGCTGAAGCCACCACGTAGAGGTGGTGAAGATGGGAGAGACTGCCAGTCAATTTGACCAGTTAAATACCCTTTCCCAAAGGCAGCCAGCGGCAGTCAGAAATGGCTGCCACAAAGAAGAACCGGACAGGATAAGAATGTGCAGGAGGAAGACAAAGAGGAAAGCAGGACAGACCGGGCTAAACACAGAAAACATCTAAGCAAGGTACTGAAGCTAAAAGTACTTAGTGGGATACCTCTGAAAGAATGCAATTGGCAGTGAAGAAGAGAGAAAAGGAGATTACGGTTAATCCCTTTTCCTATTTTTATTCTGTTAATTATAAATGATATGAGAAGAAATTTATGCTAAAATACTTTGACACTAATAGGCTATTTTAAGCTGAAATTTAAGTGTCAAAAGGAGGAAAAAAGATTTTTTTTCATTTGGTCTTTTTGATCATCTGAACGTTTTAAAAAAGGAGAAGAGATAAAAGGGTGAAATTTGGAATAAAAAACAGAGTTCCACCTGGAAAAAAAAAAGAAGGAACCAACTGTGAACTTTGAAAAGATTCCCAAGGATACATTGTAATTGAAATCTTATTAAAAGATACAGTAACCAACAGAAAGAAAACACAAAATAAGAAGGAATAGCCTGGGGAAGAAGAGATTGGTTTCTTTTTTCTTTTTTTATTTAAAGTCACTCGGCTGGTTGTTTAAAATGGCATCACTTCTGGAGCAAGTGAAAATGTATCTTAAAAATGAGAAAGAAGAGGCAGAAAAAGAAGGAAGATCTTTTGGCTTCGTATTTGAATTTCTTGAAATGGAGATTTTGGACTATGAAAAAAAGCTACAAGAGGAAGAAGAAAGGCAGGACAAAAAGAAGCCATCTTTACTGAAACAATGCAAAATGTGGTAAAAAGGGGAAAAAGGGAGAAAGGAGGTAAAAGATTCAGATTAAAGGGAACAGCCAAACAGAGAAATACTTTGAAAAAGAAACATAATAGCAAGGAGAAGCAGAAAAGTAAATTACAGAAGGGGAAAAGAGAGAGAGAAGGTTACCAAAAAAAAGGGATGAGAAAGGGGGGGGGAGATAGAAAGGGAAAGAAATTATGAGGAACAAAAGCAGGAAATAAAGAAAAAAGGGAAACATACTAGGATTAAAGGTATTAGCTAGGATGCACAGAGTCAATGGCTAAATCAAAATAAAATTGAGAACTCTGTAAAGGTACTAAAAATAGGGTTGTGATAGTAGAATATTATAATGTGTTAAAAATGAAATATGTAAGTAACTTAGGAGATAAAATTATATTACTGTGTTTGATATGTTCATTTAAAGAAGAGAGGGAAACAGGGTAATTGTTTTTATAGATTGGTAAGATATGGAAAAGAAAGATGAAAGATATATACCAACTATTTAGAATGAATTTGAAGAATCATTTTTAAAGATTGATAAAATATTCAAAAGAAAGGGTAAAAGATTTATACGTTAGTTAATAGAATGAATTTGAATAATTATTTTGTCTATTAGGTAAAGCTGCGTAATTATTTAATGGTATATTTATCAATAATTAATGTAAGAATAAAAAAGGAGAGAAATATTTTAGCTGTTTCCAAAGATTGTTAATGCAAAGGATTATAAGGTTCATACTAGCATTAGAATGACTTTGAATAACTATTTTACTTACTAATGTTTATATATATATAAATTGGGGCTTAACAGGGTGTTGTAATACAAAGTATATACTTATTCCCCTGCCTGAGCTGATAAGGAGAGAACCAGTGGTGTAGTGGCAATTACAACTGCCTCACATGTAATACTTCCCTGGTTCGAATCCCAGTAAGGGTATGGCTAGCTGAAGAGAGCTAACTAGCTTGAAATAGATCTATACTAGTCTCCCTTATTTATTATTTAAAATCATCAGCTTAAAAAAACCTTACACACATGTAAACTAAAGGCAACGAAACAAATAGCTTTCTGTCAGTATGGTCTCTGGTGATGAGCCGAAAGACAGAAAAGAAAGCAGTATGCTTTCTCCCTTAATTGGGGCTTAACAGGGTGTTGTAATACAAAGTATATACTTATTCCCCTGCCTGAGCTGATAAGGAGAGAACCAGTGGTGTAGTGGCAATTACAACTGCCTCACATGTAATACTTCCCTGGTTCGAATCCCAGTAAGGGTATGGCTAGCTGAAGAGAGCTAACTAGCTTGAAATAGATCTATACTAGTCTCCCTTATTTATTATTTAAAATCATCAGCTTAAAAAAACCTTACACACATGTAAACTAAAGGCAACGAAACAAATAGCTTTCTGTCAGTATGGTCTCTGGTGATGAGCCGAAAGACAGAAAAGAAAGCAGTATGCTTTCTCCCTTAATTGGGGCTTAACAGGGTGTTGTAATACAAAGTATATACTTATTCCCTGCCTGAGCTGATAAGGAGAGAACCAGTGGTGTAGTGGCAATTACAACTGCCTCACATGTAATACTTCCCTGGTTCGAATCCCAGTAAGGGTATGGCTAGCTGAAGAGAGCTAACTAGCTTGAAATAGATCTATACTAGTCTCCCTTATTTATTATTTAAAATCATCAGCTTAAAAAAACCTTACACACATGTAAACTAAAGGCAACGAAACAAATAGCTTTCTGTCAGTATGGTCTCTGGTGATGAGCCGAAAGACAGAAAAGAAAGCAGTATGCTTTCTCCCTTAATTGGGGCTTAACAGGGTGTTGTAATACAAAGTATATACTTATTCCCCTGCCTGAGCTGATAAGGAGAGAACCAGTGGTGTAGTGGCAATTACAACTGCCTCACATGTAATACTTCCCTGGTTCGAATCCCAGTAAGGGTATGGCTAGCTGAAGAGAGCTAACTAGCTTGAAATAGATCTATACTAGTCTCCCTTATTTATTATTTAAAATCATCAGCTTAAAAAAACCTTACACACATGTAAACTAAAGGCAACGAAACAAATAGCTTTCTGTCAGTATGGTCTCTGGTGATGAGCCGAAAGACAGAAAAGAAAGCAGTATGCTTTCTCCCTTAATTGGGGCTTAACAGGGTGTTGTAATACAAAGTATATACTTATTCCCCTGCCTGAGCTGATAAGGAGAGAACCAGTGGTGTAGTGGCAATTACAACTGCCTCACATGTAATACTTCCCTGGTTCGAATCCCAGTAAGGGTATGGCTAGCTGAAGAGAGCTAACTAGCTTGAAATAGATCTATACTAGTCTCCCTTATTTATTATTTAAAATCATCAGCTTAAAAAAACCTTACACACATGTAAACTAAAGGCAACGAAACAAATAGCTTTCTGTCAGTATGGTCTCTGGTGATGAGCCGAAAGACAGAAAAGAAAGCAGTATGCTTTCTCCCTTAATTGGGGCTTAACAGGGTGTTGTAATACAAAGTATATACTTATTCCCCTGCCTGAGCTGATAAGGAGAGAACCAGTGGTGTAGTGGCAATTACAACTGCCTCACATGTAATACTTCCCTGGTTCGAATCCCAGTAAGGGTATGGCTAGCTGAAGAGAGCTAACTAGCTTGAAATAGATCTATACTAGTCTCCCTTATTTATTATTTAAAATCATCAGCTTAAAAAAACCTTACACACATGTAAACTAAAGGCAACGAAACAAATAGCTTTCTGTCAGTATGGTCTCTGGTGATGAGCCGAAAGACAGAAAAGAAAGCAGTATGCTTTCTCCCTTAATTGGGGCTTAACAGGGTGTTGTAATACAAAGTATATACTTATTCCCCTGCCTGAGCTGATAAGGAGAGAACCAGTGGTGTAGTGGCAATTACAACTGCCTCACATGTAATACTTCCCTGGTTCGAATCCCAGTAAGGGTATGGCTAGCTGAAGAGAGCTAACTAGCTTGAAATAGATCTATACTAGTCTCCCTTATTTATTATTTAAAATCATCAGCTTAAAAAAACCTTACACACATGTAAACTAAAGGCAACGAAACAAATAGCTTTCTGTCAGTATGGTCTCTGGTGATGAGCCGAAAGACAGAAAAGAAAGCAGTATGCTTTCTCCCTTAATTGGGGCTTAACAGGGTGTTGTAATACAAAGTATATACTTATTCCCCTGCCTGAGCTGATAAGGAGAGAACCAGTGGTGTAGTGGCAATTACAACTGCCTCACATGTAATACTTCCCTGGTTCGAATCCCAGTAAGGGTATGGCTAGCTGAAGAGAGCTAACTAGCTTGAAATAGATCTATACTAGTCTCCCTTATTTATTATTTAAAATCATCAGCTTAAAAAAACCTTACACACATGTAAACTAAAGGCAACGAAACAAATAGCTTTCTGTCAGTATGGTCTCTGGTGATGAGCCGAAAGACAGAAAAGAAAGCAGTATGCTTTCTCCCTTAATTGGGGCTTAACAGGGTGTTGTAATACAAAGTATATACTTATTCCCCTGCCTGAGCTGATAAGGAGAGAACCAGTGGTGTAGTGGCAATTACAACTGCCTCACATGTAATACTTCCCTGGTTCGAATCCCAGTAAGGGTATGGCTAGCTGAAGAGAGCTAACTAGCTTGAAATAGATCTATACTAGTCTCCCTTATTTATTATTTAAAATCATCAGCTTAAAAAAACCTTACACACATGTAAACTAAAGGCAACGAAACAAATAGCTTTCTGTCAGTATGGTCTCTGGTGATGAGCCGAAAGACAGAAAAGAAAGCAGTATGCTTTCTCCCTTAATTGGGGCTTAACAGGGTGTTGTAATACAAAGTATATACTTATTCCCCTGCCTGAGCTGATAAGGAGAGAACCAGTGGTGTAGTGGCAATTACAACTGCCTCACATGTAATACTTCCCTGGTTCGAATCCCAGTAAGGGTATGGCTAGCTGAAGAGAGCTAACTAGCTTGAAATAGATCTATACTAGTCTCCCTTATTTATTATTTAAAATCATCAGCTTAAAAAAACCTTACACACATGTAAACTAAAGGCAACGAAACAAATAGCTTTCTGTCAGTATGGTCTCTGGTGATGAGCCGAAAGACAGAAAAGAAAGCAGTATGCTTTCTCCCTTAATTGGGGCTTAACAGGGTGTTGTAATACAAAGTATATACTTATTCCCCTGCCTGAGCTGATAAGGAGAGAACCAGTGGTGTAGTGGCAATTACAACTGCCTCACATGTAATACTTCCCTGGTTCGAATCCCAGTAAGGGTATGGCTAGCTGAAGAGAGCTAACTAGCTTGAAATAGATCTATACTAGTCTCCCTTATTTATTATTTAAAATCATCAGCTTAAAAAAACCTTACACACATGTAAACTAAAGGCAACGAAACAAATAGCTTTCTGTCAGTATGGTCTCTGGTGATGAGCCGAAAGACAGAAAAGAAAGCAGTATGCTTTCTCCCTTAATTGGGGCTTAACAGGGTGTTGTAATACAAAGTATATACTTATTCCCCTGCCTGAGCTGATAAGGAGAGAACCAGTGGTGTAGTGGCAATTACAACTGCCTCACATGTAATACTTCCCTGGTTCGAATCCCAGTAAGGGTATGGCTAGCTGAAGAGAGCTAACTAGCTTGAAATAGATCTATACTAGTCTCCCTTATTTATTATTTAAAATCATCAGCTTAAAAAAACCTTACACACATGTAAACTAAAGGCAACGAAACAAATAGCTTTCTGTCAGTATGGTCTCTGGTGATGAGCCGAAAGACAGAAAAGAAAGCAGTATGCTTTCTCCCTTAATTGGGGCTTAACAGGGTGTTGTAATACAAAGTATATACTTATTCCCCTGCCTGAGCTGATAAGGAGAGAACCAGTGGTGTAGTGGCAATTACAACTGCCTCACATGTAATACTTCCCTGGTTCGAATCCCAGTAAGGGATGAAATTGAATATATAAGATGAATATGTATATGAAATTGTGTCTGTATGGAAATGTGATAACCTGAAATCATGCTCAAAAAAGATCTGTTTGTTAAAACCCAATAAAACT
Organism: Bungarus multicinctus; assembly: GCA_023653725.1. Lineage (NCBI taxonomy): Eukaryota > Metazoa > Chordata > Lepidosauria > Squamata > Elapidae > Bungarus > Bungarus multicinctus. The sequence goes on along the minus strand of CM042838.1, from coordinate 58,431,014 downwards.
TGATTTTTTTAAAAAAGATACAGAGATAATGGTTGAAAATAAAAATTAAGAGAGGATTCTGCAAGGTGACAAGGGATAGTATAAATATATTAGAAATAATAAATTATATAGAAGATAGCAAAAGATATGTTATTAAAGTGGAAGATGAAACTGATATTGTTAGTCAATGGAATGTTTAACAGTTAAATTAAATATAGAGATGAAAAATATGTATATTAATTATATTTAATGGTCTATAAAATATAATTGAAATGAATTATGAGAAGCAAGATATTAAAATATGTATATTAATGCTTTACAAAATATAATTGAAATGAATTATGAGAAGGATTGTAAGAAGATCAATATCAATTTCTAGGATGAATTTTAATAGATTTTTTTTTCTATTTTTTTTAATTTAAAGTTCATTAGAGGTAATTTAATGGAAGTATCATGCGGAATCTGATTAAAAGGGGATTTATGTTATAATATAGTTATTAGGAATTGAATGCTATAATTGTTTAATCAAAAGCTGAATGTTTAATGGGACTGGAAAGGGAACAAATTATATGATACGAAGATGACACACACTTAATTGGTAAGTATAAGGGAAATCTTGTTTTGTAATGATTGAAATGTGGAGGAATTTGCTGGGAAATGATGACATAAGAATATGTAATGAATTTTTAAACAGGACAGACAAAAGTATAAGCATAATGATTATGAAGAGATGGAAAGTTTGAAAATGAAATGAAATAGATTTAAAAATGAATGAGAAAGCTTATAAAATAAGCCTGAGGGAGGTATTTGAGGAAAAAACAAATGGAGAATGTATAAAGTAGCGATAAAATATGAAACTGAGTATGAAAGATGAATATGTAATTGAGATTATGTCTGTACGGAGAAGTGAAAACCTGGAACCATGCTGTTCACTAAAAAAATATGTTCTATTTTACCTTTTTTGTTTTGTGAAAACTCAAATAAAATTGTTTTTTAAAAAAAGAAAGCTCAAACTGCCTAAGGAGCTGCTGATACAGTTCTACAGAGGAATTATTGAGTCTGTCATCTGCACCTTTATAACTGTCTGGTTTGGTTCTGCAACCCAACAGGACAGAAAAAACAATTCCTACCAACCTGCCTTCAGTTGAGGACCTGTATACTGCACGAGTCAAAAAGAGGCCTGTGAAAATATTTACAGACCCCTCACATCCTGGACCTAAACTGTATTCAACGCCTTCCCTCAAAACGACGCTATAGAGCACTGCACACCAGAACAACTAGACACAAGGACAGTTTTTTACCGAACGCCATCACTCTGCTAAACAAACAATTCCCTCAACACTGTCCAACTATTTACAAAGTCTGCACTACTATGACTATTAATCTTCTCATCACTCCTTATCACCCATCCCCTCCCACTAGTGACTGTATGGCTGTAACTTTGTCACTTGTATCCTTAGGATTTATACTCATCGTTTCCTAGTATGATTTGATTGTTTATTGTACCCTATGACTATTAAGTGTTGTACCTTATGATTCTTGACTCTTAACTAATGTATCTTTTCCTTTATGAAAGCATTTCCACCAAGATAAATTCCTTGTGTGTCCAATCCCACTTGGCCAATAAAGAATTCTATTCTATTCTACTGGTGTAAGGTTGTGATTTTCAAAGGAGGCAGATTTGGACTAGGAAGTGAAAAGGTCCAGTAGGCATCTTATTTGGTCTGGAAAACTAGGTTGGCTGAAAAATATTTATTTCTCAGATATCCTTCCTTCCTCTAGAACAGGGGTGTCAAACTGGATTTCTTCAAAGGCTGGATCAGCATTGTAGTTCTCATCTGTGGGCCAGCGGGGGCAGTGGGAGTGGAGTGGGGTTGGAGATTATAATGGGCTCAAAAGTGGGAAAGTTCGATATAATCCAGAATAGAGGAATTGTTGGTGAAAATGATGGAACTTGCAGACAAGGCTAAATTGACTTCCTTGATTAGAGAAAAAAATGGACAGACTGGAAACCTCTTATAAACTTCGTATGAAACAGAAAACCTAGCATTGACAACAACCTTTAAGCTTGTATTCAGTATTCTTTTGGAGGTTTACAATATTGAATTTGCATGTTGCCTCCAACAATCTGGGTCCTCATTCTATTGACCCCTGGAAGGATGGAAGGCTTGAGCCCCATCAGGATCAAACTCCAGACTGTGGGCAGAGTTTGCGTGCAATACTGAACTTTAACCACTGTGCCATCAGGGCTCATAAAATGAACTGGGTGATTAGACTTTTTGATACCGTAATTAGAAGAAAAATAGATAGTAGAACAAAGTTTTTTGTAATCATAGAGTAAGAGAGAATTTTGTAATTATGTTTATATTTGCTGCACAGAAAATAAGAAGTTTTTGTCTTCTCTTTTTATCTTTTCTTTCTGCACTTTTATTTTTATTTATTTTATTTATTTATCAAACACTTATATACCGCCCTTCTCCCGAAGGACTCAGGGCGGTGCACAGCCGATTCTACCCCAATACATAATACAAATACATTTTTGCCTTTCTCTTATATTTTCAGATTTTTCTTTCTCTTTACAGCTTATAAAATAAGCATTTCCTTGGTTAATTCGCAAATTGAAAATGTCTGCTTTCCATTATTCAATTTAATTTCCAATTTTCATATGGTTAACATGGATAACTGTTACTATAAAATCTTAATTTGAAAGATCTATGTTCCCAAGTGAATTCTAGTGAAATTATCTTGGCATCTAGAAGAGATAACGGCAAGCAGCTTTTTAAAAAGATGAAATCTGGGAATCGCGTAGCTTATGGAGGGGAAGGGAAATTAGAAGCCGCCTCCCGTTCCAAAACTCAATTATAGCATTGAAGCGACCTATCTCTCCACACCCCCAAGAGAGGTTTGTCAATGCAAAACAGCAATAGCAGGATCAGGACACCAGAGGGCGCTCCCGTGTAACATACAGAGTGAAAGAAGGTGGGGGGTCTCTCCAGTAAGAGAAGAAATGTATAGTAGGGAGGAAAGCTAATGTTCCGGTTAAATAAGTGCAAAAGGAAACATAATAGATTTACCCATCTTAACTTTGGGGGATGGATAGGCTGTGATCACAGTGATCATAATCTGATCTCCTTCTTTTTCTTTCTGGCGATTCCTTCAAAAGTTGTGGAAGTCTCCGAGAGGTTGAAAACTAGCCCTTCCAAGCGCGGCACTTGCGTACTTTGGGAGAGAGAAGCGAAGGAGATGTCGAGGGATGCGTTTGATTTCATTGGTTCGTTTTAGCCTGGGAATAACAGGACTTTATAAACTTGGGACAGTTTTCCTCTCATCTCTGAACAAGCAGAAGGTTCCGGGCCCCAAACTGTTATTTGTTGCAACAGTTAAAGGGTTAAGAAAGACTTTTTTTCTGGAGTCCTTGAGTAAGCTATGAATAAATCCCACCTTTAAGTAGTCAACCCCACCCTCCACTTGTTCCTGTTATGTTACTTTCGTTTTTCCTGAGACTTCCCTTTACTTCGTCTTGAGCGCTTGTCGTGAGTAGTTTCTGGTTAATTTTTTAAAAAATAATATGGATTTAATATGTGAACCATCCCGTGCCTGCTGGTTCTCCCCTGCAGCCACCCACCCGCGTTCTTCTCAGCCACCTCACGTCTTCCAGATGGGAGGATTTCAGGGGAAAATTAGTGGGCAGAAAAGAGTTTGCAGTCAATCTTGCCGTGATGGAAGCGCCCAACGCGCTCAAAGGCGCCGTGTAACCTTAACAAAAATTCAGTATTTGAACTTCACCGTTCAAAGGAGGGTGGATGGGTCGGTTTTAGCTTAACTTTGACTTCCAGTTAAAACAGCTCAAAAAGGAAGTTGCTTCCTCTTAAGACTTTACAAATCCTAACTGATGGGATTAATTCGGGCTATTGGCAAAGTAAGAGTTTTAAAAATCCGCAGAGCTATTAATTAGATGTGAAAGCAGTTGGGATTTTACTGAATTGCTTCACTGCTTTCTGGGATTGTCTGGAGTTTTGTTAGAAAATTCAATCTGGTGGTGCAATTGTGTTCTGATAAGAAACCTCACTACATCTGTGAAGCAAAGGTGGGATACAGATCCTGCTCTTGTGTCCTTCCCAGTAACCTGTGTCCAAATCAGAATGAACTTGCTGGAAGGTGGCAATCGGCATGATCACCCATGCCTGATGCCTTTAGATCCATCTGCCAATAACAGGACAGGAGGGCAAGTACAAAAAAACCTTGCCCAAGTGGGAAATGACATTTAGCTGGGTGGATTTGAGATTGTGCTAAGATTAGAAAGAGACCTTTTGCATTGAAAAATGTTCTCCATAAAAATGTTATAATATTGAATTGGCTAAATGTCAAAAACTTTGGACCATCAGTAAGAAAATAACATTGGCCACGGCATAAAGGAAAATCTTTATAAGATGTTTTACTACAGGCAAATATTATCTCATCAAGTGACATTAAGGAGAAGGACCAGAATCTACTTCCTTGATGTTAAGACATTAACTTTTCCCCACTTGTTTGTTTGCAGGTAATTTATGGCAAACCTTCCAGCAAGCATGGCCAGTGGAACCGTGTTTGTCATCCCCTCTAGCGGAGCGAACATAATCCAAACGGCCCCTGGATTGCCCAGTGTTGCTCTTCAGGCATCTGGAACAATTCCATATCCTCAGTATGGAGCTCAGCAACTTGGGATTTCCACCAGTGCTCCTCAGCAAGTCCCACAAAAGGGGCCTTTGGAGAGATTCCTCAAGGCTGAGCCTAAAGTGCTTGGGGTACGCATGCACTGCTATGTGCCTCTTGGAAGGCCATTAAGGTTTTAGAACTATGTAGAGACCCGAGACCCTCATATTGAAGTTCTGGAAGTTGGTTTGGCTGTTATCTGGTTCTGGAATCTACTCTAGAAACCTCTGTTCTTCCTGGTAGTTTCATTTGATTTGCTCCTTCATAGTGGAGCTCAGCCATGGTTCCAGCCAGGTCTCTTTTTCTCCCTTCCCTCTGAGAAGTGCAATCTGAGAAGGGCATTTCTTCGGAAGAACCTGATCATGGATTGGCGCAAGCTGGTTGAAGCGACTTTGTGCTTATGACCATGGTAACTTCCTCCTGAAGAGGAGTCTTTAATGAGAGGTGTCATTTTTCTCTTAAAGGCCTATCTTCATATTCTTATAGTCCGTCTTCCTGACAAGAGCTGTCCTACTGAGGGTCAGACTAGAGCATATTTGGAGTAAATATCTGGTACATAGTGACAATGGTGTCTCAAACTGTCCCTTCTCCCTATTTGGATTTTTCACCATAGGAAACCAGGCCTTGGGTCAACACCTGCACTGCAAGCTTAGAAGCCCCAATCCCTTTGAAGGACCTTTCAAAGATGGATAGAAAGTTCTGGGGTTCTAAAAAATAAGAATGTTTCTCTTTTTCAGATTAACATAACCAATTTGTGTTATTTTGTGTGTTTTCCTTCCTTAGGCCATCCAGATCTTGATTGGACTGATCCACATTGGCTTTGGGGCTATCTCGCTTTGTATAGCTTTTTCTTTTTACTTTTTCCCCTCCTTGTCTACAATTGGAGGTTACCCCTTTTGGGGAGGGATATTTGTAAGTATACAAATACTTCAGCCATGCACCATGGCATTAATGGTTAAGGTATACTTATAGAAGTCCTGTTTGCATGGGAGTCTTCCTGGCTTCTCATGGGTGCCAGTTTTTTCTGATGCTTTTTTCCATTGATATTTACAGTGGACTAAACTATTTTTCTGTTTCTTTTTCCATAGTTCATTTCTTCTGGGTCAGTATGTGTAGCAGCTGCGAACAATCCAAAACGTGCTTTGGTGAGAAAGCTGTATGCCATTTGAATTTATTTCATGCTGTTTCTTCATAATCACTCAGCACTCTTTATATTCTCTATTGTCTTCAAATACTGCTCAGTCTTAAAAAAACATTCGAGAAAAAAAAAGCCAACTCAAAAGTCCAATCAACTTCCTTCCTAGATCAACATTTGCTTCCAAGCTTTGTTTCTATTGAAAGTTCTACCCCAAGAATAGAGAATGTTGAACCACCCAGAATTAAAGACTCCTCTGGTCCCCATTTTGTGATGGGCTTTTTCCCTTGCAACCGGCAACACTCCAGGTCATATCAGTACCATGACAAAAAGAGAAGCCTGAGAGAGTCAATGATCATCATGTGGGAGCTTGCTCTATCAGACCTTCCAAGTTGCTGTTAGTTATGGTGCTAGTCCTGAGCAAAGAGGTGTCTTCTTGCATTCTCTAGTCTTGAACCAAAACTCCGAAGCCAACTCCTTCTAAAACAGTGCGGGATTTCTTTAAATTTCTTTAACCAAAATGTTAAGGATGAATCATCCTTACCAGTTTTCCTGACAATGTTAACCACCTGGCATTTGATTGGAGGTTGACATCTAGAAACAGAAAGAAGGGATTTGACAGTGTTAGAAAATCCCTCAAATGAATTATGGCATTTGCCTTTTCACTGTGGAAAACCTTGTTATTGCTGCTGTTTGATTCTGTGATCTTAGTGGATGTGGTCTGGTTTCAACACTGATTGGTTATGTGTCATTAAGCACACACATAGATTGAATTCTGTCATTGTTTTTACCATTGTTGGGGCTAATTGTTTTTATGCTCTGCATTAACCTATTCTGTGACATAGTGACACTGTAACTATATTTTCTCCCTTTCTGGTGTATTGTTGTTTCAGGTGAAATCCAGTGTAGGACTGAACATCACAAGTGCTGTAATGGCATTCACTGGTATCATCCTGTACCTATGCGAGCTGAGCATCAATAGTTCTTATCTGAGCTATGGTCATCAATATAAGACTGACAATTTACTTGTAAGTAAAACAATCTGGTCTTAAATTTTGGTTTCATATGCAGAATTCTGAAGGAGATTATATATACAGGAAGGATATCCCAGTTTTGTTTGAAATCTTTTCTTCAATAGGTCTAAATCACAAAAACATGAGTGATATTTCATTTGAATCCTGTTTTATATATTTGTTAAATAAGGGGAATCAATCTGGTCATTGAGGTGCAAAGGAAGTAGGACTTTGTAGAGTTCTTTTCTTCTCCTGTTTGTTTATTTGGTGTGGAGGGGGATAGATTTTTTAAAAAACTATGTCTAAATGTGTTTTAGATGTATTGTTTGACGATGTCTCTGTAGAGAGTAAAAACTGGTTGTTTTACAGTAAGGCTTAGGTAGTGAAAAACAAAGGAGTGCTCTGGCCTCAATAACTCTCTAAAAAGATGCAAATGACCAGCTGTCTGCAAGGAGTATAAATCCTTCCCTTCCCCACCATCCAGTCAGAGCTGAAGAAGCTTCTTGGAAGAGAAGCAAAATGTCTCCACAGGAAAACAAAAAGGTCCAGTTGCCTCTTGAAAAAGCACCTTTGAGACAATCGTGACCTGGATGACTGAGAATCTCCCTAGACATTCTCCTCCATTACTTCTCTACAGGCAACAAGAAAACAGACCTTCCAAACTTCCTATTGAGAAATGGATGACAACCACATCTACTTATTTCAACAGTGAGAGGAGCAGAATGCTTCCCTTTAGAACATTGCAAAACAGATGCTAATGTTCCCTGATGCAGTTTTATTTATTTATTTATTCATTATTTTTGTCAATTATTTATAGGGTAATAGGTATAAGTAAAAACAGTTATGAATACATGGATACATATAAGGAAAAAAAATAAACAATAGGACAGGGACGGTAGACATGTTGGTGCGCTTATGCACGCCCCCTACAGACCTCTTAGGAAAGGGGTGAGGTCAATAGTAGACAGTCTAAAGTTTTGGGGGTTTGGGGAAGAAGCCACAGAGTCAGGTAGAGTATTCCAGACATTGACCACTCTGTTGCTGAAGTCGTATTTCCTGCAATCAAGTTTGGTGCGATTAACCTTGAATTTGTATCTATTGTTTGCTCTTGTGTTGTTATGGTTGAAACTGAAGTATTCATTGACAGGTAGGACATTGCAATGTATGATTTTATATACTATACTTAGATTGGACCAAAGGCAGCATAGTTCTAGGTTTTCTAGGTCTAGAATTTCAAGTCTGGTGGCATAAGGTATTCTGCAATGAGTAGAGGAGTGGACAACTCTTCTTGTGAAATATTTCTGGACTTTCTCAACTATATTAATATCAGATACGTAATGTGGGTTCCAGACTAATGAGCTGTATTTGAGTACATCAGTCTAGCAAATGTTTTGTATGCTCTAGTTATTAGTATAATATTACCAGAGAAAAAGCTACATAAGAATGGGTTAACAACTCTTAACGCCTTTTTGGCTATGTAGTTACAGTGGGCTCTAGCACTTAGATCATTAGAGATGAGTATTCCAAGGTCCTTGACAGAGCTTGGATCATCAACAAGGTCTTGACTATTCAGCCTGTATTTTATTTTCTGATTATTATTATTTTTGCCAATATGTAGGACAGAGCATTTATTTGTTGAGATTTGAAGTTGCCATTTGTTTGACCATTCTGATACATAGTCAAGGTCTATGTTTTCTCATATCACACAAGTTGTACACATAGTCTTTAATTTTCAATTATTCAATTTACAGTTGTACATTTACTGACCAATGTTTCAATGGCACTCAAAAAAAACACACCTATGACTGCTCTTTGCATTTACGACCGTTGCAGGGTCCCCACAGTCACATGATCAAAATTTGGGGACTTGGCTACTAGCAATTTATTTAGGACAGTTGCAGCATCTCTTTTGTGACTTTCCCAGCCAGCCTCTGATCAGCAAAGCCAGCAAGGATGGGGAAGCTGGATTCACTTAACAACCGTATGATTCTCTTAATTGTAGCAATTTGCTTAGCAACACTGGCAGAAAAAGTAAAATTACACATTTTACACTTAACCACCACAGTAAAAATTCTGGTCCTAATTGTGGTTGTAAGTCGAGGGTTACTTGTACGGTGTCTCTGTTTTTCCCAATACAATTGTTCCTCCCAGTGTTTCCCAAGCAGGTAGATGGGAGTCCCTTTTAATGGTGAAGGATATAAAATAAAATAAAATAAAATACATACTGCTACATTAATTCCTTGGTAAATTAGAGCTATCTTTCCACATGTCTTCCTACCCTACAGAAAATCAGATATGGCCTGTCCTGTGTGCTGCTCTTGTTCAGCCTGCTGGAATTTTGCATCGCTGTTTCACAGGCTCACTTCGGGTGCCAGGCAGCTTGTTGTAGTGATGACCAGGTAAATAGTTGATACTTCGATAACAGCTTCAGCAGTTCTCATTGTTAAAGATTGTGAAGACGATTGTCCATTTTTCATACTTTTAAATCCCGAGCAGCATATATATATATGTGCAGGTCTTGGCATGTTCAGGTCTTTTTCCATGTAAGATTGAGAGTATCTTGGTGACGTTTCGACGAAGTCCCACTCACCATCTTCAGACTGATGCTTTCAGCTTCATGCTTGTGCGAGCAAAGCGTGATCGGAGCTGCCGTCTCTCTATAAATACTGGTAGGGAGGTTGGCTGTACTGTCATTTCTTGATTGGTTGATGGAGTTGATGTTTGCAGATTGGCTGGCTTTTTCATAAGAACATGTGGCTGAGGTATTGGCTGTGTGTCTATCAGCCTCCTATGTTGTAATGACCTGGGTAATGGGCTGTGTGATGACCTTCTGAGTTCTATATATCTATACCGTCTGATGACTCAATCTCTCAATCTTACTCTCAATCTTACACGGGAAAAGACCCGAACATGCCAAGACCTACATACCTGTAGCCATGAAAATCTATGAAAACACACACACACACACACACATGCTTATTAAATTAAAATTGTAAATGCTTAATTATAACTCTGGAGCAGAGTGAAGGGAAAGGAGGGGCCTCTCATCCTTTGGGGGGAAAGAGGGAGGATTTAATACTGCTGGGATTCAAAAGAAGCCACATGGTGCCTGGAGGCTGGGAAGGTCTGGACTGGGAGGAACTGGCTCCCTCTCAAACAAAAGAAAAGCAGAGCCCCCCCCCCCCCCCAAATCTGGTCTCCTGTCATTTCATATCTCCCCCAAGTCAGAGGAAACCTCTCTTTCCTTTGCCAGGTGTGGCTGTCTGCAGTTGGGGGAGGGAAGGAGGCCAGGCTGGAAGCCTCCCCCCACCTGCATCTTTCAAAGAAACCGAAGAGCAGGTGTATGTTTGTGTGTGTGTGTGAGCTGAGGGGCCACAGGGCAACTGCCGCTGGGAGAAGCAGAGGCAGAAAGGGAGCTTTGCTCTCCTTGGGGAGCAGCACCCCTCAGCCGTCCCTCCAGGAGCTTCTCAGTAGGCAATTTTTTTTACTACTGGTTCTGTGGGCGTGGCTTAGTGGGCGTGAGAAGGGAAGGATACTGTAAAATCTCCAGTCAGAGGTATTTGCCGATTCTCTAAACCAGAGGTGGTATTCAGCAGGTTCTGACCAGTTCTGGAGAACCAGTAGCGGAAATTTTGAGTAGTTCGGAGAACTGGCAAATACCACCTCTGACTGGAGATTTACAGTATCCTTCTCCTGCCACACCCACCAAGCCACGCCCACAGAACTGGTAGTATAAAAAAATTAATCCCACCACTGCTCCGAACTATTCAAAATTTCTGCTACCGGTTCTCCAGAACTGGTCAGAACCTGCTGAATACTACCACTGCTATATGGGTGAAATGCCTCTTCTTGGGCCTTTAAATTGTTAAAATAAATTAATAATCTGATAGCATTTGTGAATAAATCATGAGAATATTATTTTTTATTTATTTTATTTCTGTATTTATTTATATGGTCCTCAATTAACCTGGACCCTAGAAGGTGTACAACAATACAAATACAGTAACATAAAATATAAGCAATATAAAACTGCAATAAAAACTGAAGCACAAAATAAAACCAGTCCCCAAAGGTCCTCAGGAGAAGCCAGTTCACTTCTCTTACCACTTAACCACTTTCCAGAGGACCATCCCAGTTAGTATCATCTTTATTTCAGAAGGTCATCTATTCCATACAGAGACCACTCACTGAGGCAGGTGTGTGTGTATATGGTTGTCTTCCAGTCACAACTCTTGGTAAGTGAGAGATCCTGAGCAGACATTCTCTGAATGTGTGGATAAAGCTGTCAGAATTGAAAAATTATTTAAATGCCCATCTTTTGCCTGTTAATTTATAATTTTAAAGAATTTTCTATCAGGACTTTGAGCTATCAAGGATTTTAGCCTGTTGGTGAGACTGCCAGCATCGCAATTAAATACACACAAGTGGAGAATCTATTCCTCCTACCTAGAGTAACAGAAGCATCCCTGAGTATTTTTTGTCCTGGCTATTCTTTTCTGTTACAGCCGACCATGGTTTTTGTGCCTTACCAAGTCATCGGAGGCGGAGAAGTTGCAGCTGAATCAAATCCTCTTCCACCAACTTACGATAACGTGGTTACCAAATCTCAGTAAAACAAGAAACGTAAGAATTGTTGGCAACAGAGGTTTCAGGAGAAGTAATCCCATGACCATGGGGAGGCTGCTACCTGTGAGGACTGGTCATGTGTCACTTTTTTTGTAATTTTGAATGGTCACTAAATGACCAGTTGTTAGTTGAGAACTACCTGTAACAGTGGTTGCATAATCACTGTGATCACAAAACAGAAAAAGTTTGCATATAACTAGAGTCTTTCATGTTGTTAGGGCGCTTAAGCTGATGAAAAAGACAGATTCCATGCAAATTGCCATTTTTTGTTTATTATCATCCATCTCCAACAGGGGAAGCTGTAAACACATTCATTAGCTGTATCCTTGAAGAGTTTACAGATGTGTGTAAACATGTAATTTCAAAATCAAAGCCATTCTTACTTTTAGGGAGGGTATATTTAAGGTGTGGGCAACTATGATCCCTTTGCAACTTATGGACTTCAACTCCTGAGCCTGCATGGCTGATTCAGGTATTCTTGGAGTTGAAGTCTGCAGTTCCTAAAGGTGCCAGAGTTGCCCATCCCTGGTATTGTATATGCCTCAATAGACTCAACTGGAATGTAGAGAAAATTTGTTGCTTCTTTGTCCATAATTCCATGGGGAAAATGACTCCTGCATTGATTTTACAGGTGTACTAATCGTAAATTTCCACAAGTTTTGAGTTTTAAGTTGATAGGCAGTATTCTGAATATAATTTAGCTCACTTGAACTGATGTCACTCTTCCTTTCTTTGATGAACCTGCATACAGATGGGAAGTTGAACAACTAGCCTTGTGCAGCCGGAACAATCTTGAATGAAATGCACTCAAAATTGTAAATGACAGTAAATTTTAGGAGAAGCCCTTCTATTCTACCACCTCTTACAATAATAGACAACATACCGTGTTTCCCCAAAAGTAAGATCCACTCTTATTTTCTTTTGACCTCCAAAATAAATGCTAGGCTTTATTTTCAGAGGACATCTTAATTCCTCCCCCCATATGTACTGGTATGAAATGGGTGATCTGCCCCATGCACCGTGAACCGGCTTACCAAAGGGCCGCAGTAAGCCATCCCATTGATGCATACAGCTGCCTTATGGTGGCCTCTCTGCCTGCCTCTTTCAGCAAGTGTGGCCGCTTCTGCAGCTGATTGTAGCCTCATGCCTCACAGAGAATTTTGGAAGGGTACCATAACAGTAGCCATCCACAATTTTTTACTCTTATTTCCTTTGATATATTGTATCTTGTATTAATTGTATTAAGTACATTGTTTTATTTAGTATCCTAGTATGAGTTGTGTTGATTGCTTGTTCAATATCCTATGACTATCACTGAGTGTTGTATCTTATGATTTATGATGAATGTATTTCATGATCATGATTTATCACTTCTTGTATATACACAGTCTCTTGACTTTGCCTCAAAGACATCTTGAAACCATTCTTTAAGGACTCATCTGTGTGCCTCCCTCTCATTTCCAGTCCATAGCTCAGGGCAGCTACCATTCCCTTTGTTTGATTCAATGTAGAAATCATGTTTTCCACCTTCCCTTATCACAGCCCTTGTTATATGCACAATTTGCATGGCTTCACTGATAGCATGGCTGCTGACTTCCTTCCAAGGCCATCTGGGGTTGTGATGCTGGACAGACATGATCCCAGAAGAAGAGCTGCCCCACCAAGACTGTAGAACAGCATAACCCAGAACTGCTGGGGACCCCCCTCCCTGTCAGCACAGTTTTAGTTTCCCGTAAGGCCTGTTGCTCTGCTGGTTGGCTCTGTTTCTGTCTGACTGACAGGCAGGTCACTCTAGGAAGTGAATTCTTTACTGCTTTTTCCACCACTCTGGAGGCTGTGCTAGTGATAGGTCAAGCCCTCTCAAAAATGACATTTCTGTCAGCCCTGGATAGATGGGGAAAGGCCCAATAGGCAGGTCACCCTGTGAGGCATTCCTTGTGACCAGGTTTCTGCTCATGATCTTTCTGTTAGAATCAGAAAAAATAGCAGAGCAGGACCTCTATAGACACAGCACTCCATGAAGGATCTGCCTGTTGGGCCATTGGTTTTTGCAATGGATGGACAGGCTGGTTATTCCAAGATCACTAAGATTGAAGGATAGCTAAATCAGCCACTCCAGCACTCTTTCAGAACTCTACTACTACTGCTACTACTAGCAACCAGGTTAGAGAGAACAACTAGGAATTTTCCCCTGCAATATACTGTTAGAGCAGTTCCAAGTAGAGAGCAGCCATGCAGAGGGAGCAAATCCTATCAGCACACTTTTGAACCATCTCCCTAACTAGACGAAAGGATATGAAACATGCTCAGGATATGAAACATGCTCAGGATATGTCCCTATGAAGTAAGTTGGGTCAGTCGCTCAGCTTGAATGAGAACTTAGTGAAAACTATGACCATCTTTGTTAATGTTGGCTTCCATTGAAAGCTGCTAAGGCAGGGAGAGATGACATCTGGGCATGAAAATGAAATTGATTTTGTAAAAATGTGTTGTTATTGTTAAAAAGGCTGATACCTTTTGAGGTTGGCAACTCGTGAGATTTCAGTGGTCTCATGTGATCTCGCAAATTTTCAGCTTGCCTGCATGACTATGGCCTTTATTTTTTTCATTAATTTCTAGATACTTCAGTTATAATGTAACTACCGGTATGTAAGGTTGTGATTTTCAGAGGAGGCAGATTTGGACTAGGAAGTGAAAAGGCCCACTAGGCATCTTATTTGGTCTGGGAAACTAGGTTGGCTGAAAAATCTTTATTTTCAAGTATCCTTTCTCCCCTAGAAGATGAATTTAGAGGACAACTTATGGATCAGAAACCATAACAAAACTTTTATCATCTTTCTGATGCCTCCATGCCACACAAATTCAGAAGGTTTTAAGAACTGAGGTACAATTAAAACCAGATGCTTTTCTTCAGGATGTGCAGACAGACAGTGAGAAATAAGTCATGGAACTTTATTTTTTTTTTATGTATGACTGTTGTAGGCAGATTACAACATGCTTAAAAGTGGGAAAGTTTGATATAACCCAGAATAGAGGAATTGTTGGTGAAAATGATGGAACTTGCAGACAAGGCTAAATTGACTTCTTTGATTAGAGAAAAAAACTGGACAGACTGGAAACCTTTTAGAAACTTTGTATGAAACAGAAAAACTAACATTAGCAACAACCTTTAGGCTTATATTTCACCCTTTAGTGCTTTACAATATTCTTTGGGTGGTTTACAGCAGGGGTCGCCAACTTTTTGGACCTCAGGGACCACCAAACTCATAATTTTAAATCCTGCGGACCATTAATATGAATTTTGACTGACGGTGGTTTGCTGACATTGGCGGGAGAGAGAGACTTTTGAGTTCATGAAAAGAAAGCAGCAGAAGCAGCAGCAGTCTTTCTTTCTCATCCACAAATTCCGTCAGAAATAAGTCTTTGTGAGACTTGTCATGCCGGCGCAACTTCTTGGAGCAGGATGCCTTGCAGGGTCCCAAAGACTCATTTCTGGCAGAGTTTGGGGGAGAGAAAGACTTTAGCTGTTTTCCTTACATGCAGCCAAAAGCAGAAGCAGAAAGAAGCAGCCCGGTTGCCAGGGTGAGTTGCGTGGGGTGAGTGGGGCAAGTTTCCCCCCTCCGCCCTTTCTCCCCTCCCCTCACTACCTCGTGTTGTTCACGTGGGCCTTGTGTTGCTGCGCAGCCTGGATTCATTGCTTTGGAGGGTACTTTGAGGGTGACATTTCTCTGCGGACCACCAAAATTTTATCACGGACTACCAGTGGTCCCCAGCCCACTGGTTGGTGACCACTGGTTTACAGTGTTGAAGCATTACTTGCATATTGCCCCCAGCAATCTGGGTGGGCCCTCATTCTATTGACCCCTGGAAGGATGGAAGGCTGAATCAACCTTGAGCCCCATCAGGATCAAACTGCAGACTGTGGGCAGAGTTTGCGTACAATACTGAACTTTAATCACTGCGCCATCAGGGCTCATAAAATGAACTGGTGACTAGACTTTTTGATAATTAGAAGAAAAATAGATAGTAAAACTGTAAAGTCCGGCTATAACTTAAGACTACAATGTGCCAAAAATGAACTTAAGCAGAGGCTTTGAAGAACAAAATCTAACTTTAATTGATCGATAAGGTTAGGGTAAGACCTATTCTCACACACACAAGATAGATATGAGAGGAAAGATACAAAGCATATAGAGAAAAAAGAGTCTTCTTATACCTTTAAGATCCTTTAGAAGTAGAGTAACTGCAGTGTAAAACTTTCTAACTTAGATTCACATCTTTCCTGCAAAAGACAAATGTCCTTGTGGCAATGTTTACCTTTCATTATCTTTTCTCCTATTGTCCTGCTATTTGATCACAATTGACCACTTAAGGAGGATATTAACAGCATACTTCAAAAGGTGTGGGTTCCTCAGGACGGAGGTAATTGCATTCCCAGAGCGGTATATTTCATTCCCAGGAGGTGATGCTGGGGTGAAATGTATCAATCCAGGAAAACAGATGGATTCAAATTGATTTAGATGGGACAATCATGTGTCTTCATAGGAGAGGGATGTAACTGATTGCAGGCATGTGTTACAATTGTTTTACAAGTGAAAGGTTAAGGAAATGTTTTCTGCAACAGGAAGATAAGAAATGCCTATAGAATGATAAATGCTTAACAGAGATAACTTCTACATATACAAGAAAACAAATGCCTAACAGCAAGATAACAAATGCCTATAGAGTAACTCTCTACTTAATGCTATAATATATTCTACTACATTTCTTTATTTATTACCCTTCAGAACAAAGTGACCTTTTTTGTAATCATAGAGTAAGAGATAATTTTGTAATTATGTTTGTATTTGGTGCACAGAAAATAGGAAGTTTTTGTCTTCTTTTTTCATCTTTTCTTTCTGCACTTTTGCCTTTATCTTTCTCTTCGCTTTATTTATCTCCCTCTTGTATTTTCAGATTTTTCTTTCTCTTTGCAGCTTATAAGACAACTGTTTCCTTGGTTTATTCATGTAAGGTTCTGCAATGCGCTTAAGTCAACAGTGAGCTAAAAGAAGAACTTAAGTGGAGGCTTGAGAAGGACTCAGCATTTAGTTTGATTAAAGCAAAGAGCTGGATAAATTGTTCCAAACATATATAAAAGTAAGGAAGGCCACAACTTAGAAAAGTGTGGCGACCTTTTTATACCTTTAGAGACATCAGCTTGGTCCCCAATTCCAGCATCCTGATTTAGATTTTCACATTCCTCATAGTCCTGCAAAAGAGAGATACCTCCCCATCAATCTTATCTCATTGCTTGGGCATCCCTTTGTTCTCTTCTCCTTGTTTGCTACTAGAACCCCTGGTGCTGCAGGGAATGGAACTGGGTGCCTAGCAACACAGATGAAAGGTGTAAGTTAGTGTGCTGTCCAGCCAGTGTATGGGAATTGGATAGTTAGGTAGCAATTGTGAGCTGTTCCTTTAAGGGAATGCATTATGGTAAATGTAGTTAAAGGTATCCTGGGAAATGTAGTTCATGTCATGTGACCACATCTGTAATCCCGATTGGTCACTCATTTGACCCTTAATGGGTTGGAGGAGTTTTCCTCACTCTTGCCTGAATTCCCTAACTCATGGCAGCTGCTTTCTATCGCTACGAGATGGGTTAAGAGATAACCATCTTTTACCTACAAGACAGATATGCAAAGGAATTGGACATAAAGAAGAACTTTGTCACAAATGTGAGTCATGAAGATACCTGATGAACCAATAATAAATACTTTGTATTGATGTTTTGTTGAGTTTATCTATCTGCATCTGTACAGCTTACAAATCCACCACTGTACAGAATACAGAAAAGTTAGAGCTGAGGTGTGAACTTTAACAACATACCCCCATATGTGTCTGCTGTGTGAACCCTGACAATGTATGCAGCTCCAACCTAAGATAGATGCCAGGCTCAGGATGGTATGGGAAAAACAAGATTAAGATTGATGGGGGTTCAGACTGATGGTAGGAACTTATGTTTGACAGATACAAAATACTTTACAGAGGCCCAATGCAGCATATATATGTTACAGGAAACAAATGTATAGTTGAGGCAAATGTTTACAGAACAGAATAACAAGCTTCTACTAATTCTATTATTCCAGTACATTATATTTTACTAAATCTGCTTACTCTACTATTATGTCCCTATTATTGTTTTCCTTCCTTCACAAATTGAAAATGCCCGTGTTTTGCACATTTAATTTTCAGTTTTCATATGGTTAACACAGATAACTGTTACTATAAAATCTTAATTCGACAGATTTATGTTCCCTAGTGAATTCTAGTGAAATTATCTTGGATCTAGAAGAGATAATGGCAAGCACCTTTTTAAAAAGATGAAATCTGGGAATAGCGTAGCTGGGGGGGGGGGGGAGCAGAAGCCGTCTCCACTTCCAAAACTCAATTATAGCATTGAAGCGACCTGCTCTCCACACCCCACGAGACGTTCGTAGAACAGCCAATACAAACAGCAATAGAAGGATCAGGACTCTAGAGGGCGCTCCCGTGTAACATACAGAGTGAATGAAGGTGGGAATTTCTCCAGTAGAGAAGAAATATATAGTAGGGAGGAGTAACCCAAAAAGCAAATGTTCAGTTTAAATAAGTGCAAAAGGAAACATAATCGATTTACTCATCCTAACTTTGCCAATACACGGAGAGGCGAAGCGAAACCGTCCAGATGTTTCAACGGCCTCTGAGGTTTCCAGGGAGAGCTTCGCAAGGAGCGCAATCGGAGGCTGGGATCGAGTCCCTCCAGCCTCCCCTTCACGCCGCTGCGGCTTTGCCTGTCCAAGCGCTGAAAAGAGCGATCCGAAAGCTACAGAGAGCGCCGGTGGAGGGAAAGGAGGACCAAAAAAAAAAAAAAACATCGTCCGGTGGACAAGGACTACTGAAAGAGCTGGACGGGGGAGAGGCTGTGATCGCACTGATCATAATCTGATCCCCTTCTTTTTCTTCCTGGTGATTCCTGCAAAGGTTGTGGAAGCCTCCGAGGGGTTGAAAACGAGCCCCTCCAAGCGCGGGACTTGCGTACTTTGAGAGAGAAGCGAAGGAGACGTCGAGGGATGCGTTTGATTTCAGTGATTCCTTTTAGCCTGGGAATAACAGAACTTTATAAACTAATTGTCCTCTCATCTCTGAACAAGCAGTCGGTTCCTGGCCCCAACCGGTTATTTGTTGCAACAGTTAAAGGGTCAAGAAAGGTTTTATCTCCAGTCCTCGATTAAGGTGAGTAAATCCCTCCTTTTAGTAGTCAGCGGAACCGCACCCTCCACTTGTTCCTGTTATGTTACTTTCGTTTTTCCTCAGACTTCCTTTTACTTCGTTTTGAGCGGTTGTCGTGAGTAGTTTCTGGTTATTTTTTTTTATTAATATGGAATTAATATGTGGACCATCCCGTGCCTGCTGGTTCTCCCCTGCAGCCATCCACCCGCGGTCTTCTCGGCCACCTCACGTTTTCCAGATGGGAGGATTTCAGGGGAGAATTAAAACAGCTCAAAAAGGAAGTAGCTTCCTCTTAAGGCCTGTACAAATTCTAACCATGGGATTAATTCGGGCTATTGGTCAAATCAGAGTTTTAAAAATCCGCAGAGCTATTAAATGTGATGGCAGTTGAGATTTTACTGAATCGCTTCACTGCTTTCTGGGATTGTCTGGAGTTTTGTCAGAAAACTCAGTCTGGTGGCCCAATTGTGTCCTGATAAGAAACCTCACCACATCTGTGAAGCAAAGGTCCTGCTCTTGTGTCCTTCCCAGTAATCTATGTCCAAATCAGAATGAACTTGCTGGAAGGTGGCAATCAATATGATCACCCATGCCTGATGCCTTTAAATCCACCTGCCACTAACTGGATAAGAGGCCAAATACAATAAAACTTTGCCCAAATGGAAATGCCATTTAGCTGGAGGATCCGAGGTGGTGCTAAGATCAGAAAGAGATCTTTTGCATTGAAAAATGTTATGTTCTCTGTTCTGATTATCTTTTTCTCAACTGATGTCCTTGGAGATTCTCAATCCTCCAGGTCATGGGTGTCCCAAAGATGCTTTTCAAAAGGCAACTGGACTTTCTTGGTTTTTTCCTTGAAAACATTTCACTTCTCAAGCAAGAAGTTTCTTTGGTTCTGGCTAAATGGTGGGCAAAAGGAGGATTTCTATCCCCGAGAAAGTTGTATGTTTTTATTACCTGTTCCCTGAACCCTTTTGGCAATCTTCTTCAGTTTTACTGCAAGCAAATGTTATCTGGTGAAGTGACATTAAGGAGAAGGAGCAGAATTTGCCTCCTTGATGTTAAGACCTTAACTTTTCCTCACTTGTTTGTTTGCAGATAACTTAGCTGTGGCAAACCTTCCAGCAAGCATGGCCAGTGGAACCGTAGTTCTCATCCCCTCTAATGGAGCGAACATAATCCAAACGGTCCCTGGATTGCCCAGTGTTGCTCTTCAGGCATCTGGAGCAACTCCATATCCTCAGTATGGAGCTCAGCAACTTGGGATTTCCACCAGTGCTCCTCAGCAAGTCCCACAAAAGGGTCCTTTGGAGAGATTCCTCAAGGCTGAGCCCAAAGTGCTTGGGGTACGCATGCGTTGCTATGAGCCTGTTTGAACCCATTACGGTTTTAGAGCTATGTAGAGACCTGAGAGCCCCATTTTGAAGTTCTGGAAGTTACCTTGGCTGCTGTCTCTGTTCTTCCTGGTAATTTTATTTGTGTTTCTAGAAAACATTCTGACTCGGATATGCATTCTTTTGCTTTGCTCCTTCAAAGTGGAGCTCAGCCATGGTTTCAGCCAGGTCTCTTTTTCTCCCTTCCCTCTGAGAAGTGCAACTGTTGGGCATTTCTCCAGAAGAATCTGGTCATGGATTGGCCCAAGCTGGTTGAAGTCACTTTGTGCTTATAACCATGATAACTTCCTCCTGCAGAGGAGTCTGTAGTGAGAGGTGTCATTTTTCTCTTAAAGGCCTATCTTGGTATTCTTATAGACCGTCTTCCTGAAAAGAGCTGTCCCACTGAGAGTCAAACTAGATCATAATCTGGAGTAAATGTCCAATACATAGTGACAATGGTGTCTGAAACTGTCCCTTCTCCCCACTTGGATTTTTCACCATAGGAAACCAGAATAGAGTAGAATAGAATTCTTCATTGGCCAAGTGTGATTGGACACACAAGGAATTTGTCTTGGTGCAAATGCTCTCAGTATACATAAAAGAAAAGATACATTTGTCAAGAATCAAGAATCATCAGGTACGATGCTTAATAATAGTCATAGGGTACAATAAGCAATCAAATCATACTAGGAAAAAGTCAATATAAATCGTAAGGATACAAGCGACAAAGTTACAGTCATACAGTCACAAGTGGGAGGGGACGGGTGATAAGGAGTGATAAGAAGATTAACAGTAATAGTAGCGCAGACTTCGTAAATAGTTGGACAGTGTTGAGGGAATTATTTGTTTAGCAGAGTGATGTGGCGTTCGGGCAAAAACTGTCCTTGTCTAGTTGTTCCAGGCCTTGGGTCAACACCTGCACTGCAAGCTTAGATGCCCAAATCCCTTTGAAGGACTTTTCAAAGATGGATAGAAAGTGATGCTTTTCCTGGGGTGCTAAAAATAAGAATGTTTCTCTTCCTCAGATTCAGCCAATGAAGTTGTCTTACTTTGTGTGTTTTCCTTCCACAGGCTGTCGAAATCATAATTGGGATGATCCACATTGGCTTTGGGGCTGTCTCGCTTTGTCTCTTTCCTTCGTACTATCTTACCTTGTCTGGAATTGGAGGTTACCCCTTTTGGGGAGGGATATTTGTAAGTATATGCAAATTCCTCTTCAGCCATGCATCATGGTATTAATGGTTAAGGCATACTTATAGAAGTCCTGTTTGCATGGGAGTCTTCCTGGCTTCTCATGGGTGCCAGATTTTTCTGTTGCTTTTTTCCATTGATATTTCCAGTGGACTAATCTGTTTTTCTGTTTCTTTTTCCATAGTTCATTTCTTCTGGATCAGTATGTGTAGCAGCTGTGAAAAATCCAAAACGTGGTTTGGTGAGAAAGCTGCATGCCATTTGAATTTCTTTTATGCTGTTTCTTCATAATCACTCAGCACTCTTTATATTCTCTATTGTCTTCAGAAACTATTCAGTCTTAAAACAACATTTGAGAAAAAAAGCAAAGTCAAAAGCCCCACCAACTTCCTTCTTTGATCAACATTTGCTTCCAAGCTTTGTTTCTATTGAAAGTTCCACCCAACAGTAGAGAAAGTTGAACCATACAGGATTAGAGCAGCTCCTGGTTCCCCTTTTGCTATGGACTACTTCCCAAATTATTTTCCTGATATGTAACCTGCAACACTCCATGTCCTGTCAGTACCACAACGAAAATGAGGGGAAGCTGAGAGAGTCAATGACCATCATGTGGGTGCTTGTTCTGCCAGAGCTTCCTTAGTTGCTACTAGTAATGGTGCTAGTCCTGAGCAAAGAGGTGTCTTCTTGAGTTCTCTGGTCTTGAACCAAAACTCCAAGAAGCCAACTCCTTCTAAATACTGTGATATTTGTTTAACCAAAATATTAAGGATGAATCATCCTTACCAGTTTTTCACTGTTAACCACCTGGCCTTCCATTGGAGGTTGACATCTAGAAACAGAAAGAAGAGATTTGACAGTGTTAGAAAAGCCCTCCAATGAATTGTGGCATTTGCCTTTCCACTGTGGAAACCTTGTTATTGCTGCTGCTTGATTCTGTGATCTTAGTGGATGTGGTCTGGTTTCATCACTGATTGGTTATGTGTCGTTAAACACACACATAGATTGAATTCTCTCACTGTTTTTACCATTGTTGGGGCTAATTATTTTTATCTTTGCATAAACCTATTCTGTAACATAATGACACTAATTGTATTTTCTCTCTTTCTGGTGTATTGTTTCAGGTGAAATGTAGTGTAGGACTGAATATCACAAGTGCTGTAATGGCATTAACTGGTATCATCCTGTACCTATGCGAACTGATCTTCAGCGGTGGTTTTTTGAGATATCAATATGGAAGTTCACTTGTAAGTAAAACAATCTGGTCTTAAATTTTGGCTTCATGTGCAGAATTCTGAAGGAGGATTATATATACAGGAAGGATACCCCAAATCCTTTGAATTTTGTTTGAAATCTTTTCTTCAATAGGTCTAAGTCACAAAAATATGAGTGCTATTTCATTTGAATCCTGTTTTATATATTTGTCAAATAAGGGGAATCAATCTTCTGGTCATTGAGGTGCAAAGAGAGTAGAACTTTGTAGAGTTCTTTTCTTCTCCAGTTTGTTTATTTGGGGTGGAGGAGGATAGATTTTTTTTTAAAAAAAACTGTCTAAATGTGCTTTAGATGCATTGCTTGACTATGTTTCTGTAGAGTATAAAAATTGGTTGTTTTACAGTAAGGCTTAGGTAGTGAAAAACAAAGGAGTGCTCTGGCTTCAATAACTCTCTAAAAGGATGCAGATGACCAGCTGTCTGCAAGGAGTATAAATCCTTCCCTTCCCCACCATCCAATCAGAGCTGAAGAAGCTTCTTGGAAGAGAAGCAAAATGTCTCCACAGGAAAACAAAAAGGTCCAGGTGCCTCTTGAAAAAGCACCTTTGGGACAATCGTGACCTGGATGACTGAGAATCTCCCTAGACACTCTCCTCCATTACTTCTCTACAGGCAAAAGGAAAACAGACCCTCCAAACTTCCTATTGAGAAATGGAGGACAGCTACATTGCATCTATTTATTTCAACAGCAAGAGGGGCAGAATGCTTCCCTTTAGAACATTACAAAACAGATGCTAATGTTCTCTGAAGCAATTTTCTCATGTCACACAGGTTGTACACGTAGCCTTTAATTTACAATTAATCTACAATTATTCAATATACAGTTGTACATTTACTGATCAATGTTTCAATGGCACTCAAAAAACATATGACTGCTCCTTGCATTTACGACATTTGCAGGGTCCCCACAGTCACATGCTCAAAATCTGGGGGCTTGGCTACTAGCAATTTATTTAGGACAGCTGCAGCATCTCCTTTGCGGCTTTCCCAGCCAGCCTCTGATCAGCAAAGACAGCGGGGGGTGGGGAAGCTTGATTCACTTAACAACCATATGATTCTCTTAATTGCAGCGATTTGCTTAGCAACAGTGGCAGAAAAGATAAAATTGTGCACGACTCACTTAACAACCGCAGTGGAAATTCTGGTCCCAATTGTGGTTGTAAGTCGAGGGTTACCTGTATAATGTCCCTCTTTTTCCCAATACACTTGTTCCTCCCAGTATTTCCCAAGGGAGCAGATGGGAGTCCCTTTTAATGGTGAAGGACATAAAGTAAAATAAAATACATACCACTACATTAATTTCTCAGAAAATTACAGCTATCTTTCCACATGTCTACAGGATGCTGCTGAGAGGCTACAGAGTGTTGGTTATGGCCTATCCAGTGTGCTGCTCCTGTTCAGCCTGCTGGAATTTTGCATCGCTGTTTCACTGGCTCACTTTGGGTGCCAGGCAACTTGCTGTAGTGATGCCCAGGTAACTATTTAATACTTCGATAATAGTTTCAGCAGTGTTAAAGAATAAAAAGAAGATTGTCCATTTTTCTTCTTTATATCTGCACTCCACCTAACCTGACCTTTTGCTTGTTTCTTTGCTATTACCCTGAAGGTGATATTGGCGACTCAGGTTATCCAATAAGCTTTAGAACTAGGAGTGTCTTGAATTTTGATCCAACACCCTGTGATTTATTTGCTTCTGCATGTGAATAATTAGATGACATGAATTTTTCCCAGCTTCTGTTTTGCTAAGAGAGTGAATGTCATGAATAAAATACAATTTGTGTGGTTTCTATAATTCAGTGAGGCAGAAGTTGATGTCTCCATTTTAGGGGGCTCAGTTCTAAATATAGTTACTTTAGTAGTGTGACTACAGTAATTTAAAATATCTGTCACTTGATCACATTTTCTCTCAATGTCACTATTTGTTTTAAAAAATAGGTCTTTTTCATTTTTTTAAAAATAACATTACTTTTAATTCTCAGACAAACAGCTGAATATATGGCTATCGTATGCTACCTAAGTTCTCCAAATATAAATGTAGTAATAAAGGGGTTCTGTTAGCACTACAAAGATCTTTGAAAAAAATCTGTTGGAAACAATTGAATTACCAACCACGTCCCTACATTCTGCATTGGCAAGTTTTGTGGTGGGAGAGAAAGCCATGTTTGTCCTTGTTTTGCAGAAGCGACAATTGGCTTCCTTTTGTACCAATAACAAACATGCTCTCAACCTTTCAGAAATGCTTTAGATTAATTTGAGAGGGAGAAAAAGGAACAAAGACTGAAGGGTGTAAATATGATTGGGCCTGACAAAAGAGAATATTGTAAGATATTCTAAGAATATCGTAAAATATTGTAAAATATTCTAAGAATATTGTAAGCAGCTAAATCAGCATACAGAAATACCTGTCTTGGGGTCCTTGGTACTCTCTAGCTGCTTACAATATTCTTTTCTTGCAGATGTTTCACTACTCAAATTAGGTAACATCATCAGTGCAGGTTTATTATGTGGGTAATAAAACATCAGCAAAAAAAACAACCAAGCTCAGAGAGAATCAAGGTCCCCTTATTTCAACCCTGAACTACATATACTGTATTCTCCTTTATCAGCACCTATATCCCTGAAATGCATCTTCTTCGGGCCTTTAAATTGTTAAAATTAGTTGTTAATCTAATAGCTTTTGTGAATAAATCATGAGAATATTATGTAAGTATGTATGTATGTATTTATTTATATATTTATACGGTCCTCAATTAAGCTGGATCCTAGAAGGTTTAAAACAATATGAATACAATAACATAAAATATAAGCAATATAAAACTGCAATAAAAACTGAAGCACAAAATAAAACCAGTCCCCAAAGGTCCTCAGGAGAAGCCAGTTCACTTCCCTTACCACTTAACCACTTTCCAGAGGACCATCCCAGTTAGTATCATCTTTATTTCAGAAGGTCATCTATTCCATACAGAGAACACTCACTGGGTGTTGAGGGACTTCCTCTCACACTTCTAGGTAGGAAGGTGGGAGATCCTGAGCAAACATTCTCTGAATGTGTGGATAAGGCTGGCAGATTTGATTAGGAAAAATTACTTACCGTATTTTTCAGAGTATAAGATACACATCCCCTCCCCCCCAAAAAAGTGGATGGAAATATCTGTTCGTCTTATACAGCGAATATTGCAGTGGGGAGGGAGGGGATTGGTGCAATGCCGATCAGCTGTTCTAGAACGGGCTGTGTTGGTGGCACCAAATGGGCGATGGCAAATGGGCCACAGCAAACTGGCTGCAGTGTCGGCGAACAGGCGGTGGCAAATAGGCGGCAGCAAATGGGCTGCGGTGAACTGGCAGTGGTGAATGGGCAGTGGTGGCAGCGGCAAACAGACCAGGGCGAATGGGCCAGATGAATACTGAATGGATCCTGGAAGGCAGAGACAGATTTTTTTTCTTCATTTCCTCCCCAAAAGCTAGATGCGCCTTATACTCTGGAGCACCTTATACTCTAAAAAATAAAGTAAATGCCAATCATTTGCCTATTAATTTATAGTTTTAAAGAATTCTCTATCAGTTCTTTGAGATATCCAGGATTTCAGCCTGTTAGTGAGACTGCCAGCATCGCAATTAAACACACACCAGTGGAGAATCTATTCCTCCTACCTAGAGGAATAGAAGCATCCCTGAGTATTTTTTGTACTGACTATTCTTTTCTGTTACAGCCGACCATGGTTTTGGTGCCTTACCAAGTCATCGGAGGCGGAGAAGTTGCAGCTGACCCAAATCATCCTCCTCCACCACCGACTTACGATAATGTGGTTGCCAAATCTCAGTAAAACAACAAGGAAACTTGAGAATTGTTGGCAACAGAGGTTTCAGGAGAAGCAATCCCATGACCTGTGAGGACTTATCATGAGTCACTTTTTTTGTAATTTTGAATGGTCACTAAATAACCAGTTGTTAGTTGAGAACTATCTGTAACAGTGGTTGCATAATCACTGTGATCCCAAAACAGAAAAAGTCTGCATATAACTAGAGTCTTTCATGTTGTTAGGGCGCTTAAGCTGATGAAAAAGACAGATTCCATGCAAATTGCCATTTTTTGTTTTTGACTATCATCCTATCTCCAACAGGGGAAGCTGTAAACACATTCATTAGCTGTATCCTTGAAGAGTTTACAGATGTGTAAACATGTAATTTCAAAATCAAAGCCATTCTTACTTTTAGGGAGGGTATATTTAAGGTATGGGCAACTATGATCCCTTTGCAACTTATGGACTTCAACTCCTGAGCCTGCATGGCTGATTCAGGTATTCTTGGAGTTGAAGTCTGCAGTTCCTAAAGGTGCCAGAGTTGCCCATCCCTGGTACTGTATATGCCTCAATAGACTCAACTGGAATGTAGAGAAAATTTGTTGCTTCTTTGTCCATAATTCCATGGGGAAAAGTTTGACTCCTGCATTGATTTTACAGGTGTACTAATCGTAAATTTGCACAGTTTTTGAATCTTAAGTTGATAGGCAGTATCCTGAATATAATCTAGCTCAGTGGAACTGATATCATTCTTATTTCCTTTCTTTGATGAACCTGCATACAGATAGGATGTTGAACAATTAGCGTTGTGGTGTGGCCGGAACAATCTTGAACGAAATACACTCAAAATTGTAGAAATGATAGTAGGTTTTAGGAGAAGTCCTCTTATTCTACCATCACCATGTTTCCCAGAAAGACCCAGTCTTATTTTCTTTTGACCTCCAAAATAAGCGCTAGGCCTTATTTTCAGGGGCCATCTTAATTTTTCTCCCCATGTACTGGTATGAGGCAGGGGCGATCTGCCTCATGTGCCCTGAACCAGCTTACTGAAGGGTTGCAGCAAGCCATCCCATTGATGCAAACATCTGCCTTGCGGTGGCCTCTCCGGCCACAGCTCCAACAAGTTTGGCCGTTTCTGCAGCTGATTGCACCACAAAAATAGGAGGAGGCCAAGCAAACCACCCCCATGCACCTCACTCCTTGCACAGACTTACTGAAGAGTCGCAGAAGGCCATCCCATCCATGCATACAGTTGCCTTGCAGCAACTGCTCTGGCCACCACCTCCAGCAAGTGTGGCCACTTCGGCAGCTGATTGCACCCTCACCCCTCACACACACTTTCTAAAGAGTACTGTAGCAGTTACCATCCACAATTTTTTACCATTAT
The DNA here is from genome assembly GCA_023653725.1 of Bungarus multicinctus. Lineage (NCBI taxonomy): Eukaryota > Metazoa > Chordata > Lepidosauria > Squamata > Elapidae > Bungarus > Bungarus multicinctus. Next base: position 58,403,293 of record CM042838.1, on the reverse strand, counting down.
TTCCTCTGATATATTGTGTCTTATATATTGTATGTTGTATTAATTAAATTAATTACATTTTTTTCTTTAGTATCCTAGTATGATTTATGTTGATTGCTTATTTATTATCCTATGACTATCACTGAGTGTTGTATCTTATGATTTATAATGAACGTATTTTATGATTATGATCATGGTTTTTCACTTGCTTGTATGAATACTGAGAGCTTATGCTCCGGAGACAAATTCCTTGTGTGTCCAATCACAATTGGCCAATAAAGAATTCTGTTCTGTTCTATTTTGTGTTCTGTTCATGTCCCTATCCCTGTCCATACTCCTATTGGAGTCCCACCCCCTTTTCAACAGATCAACCTCTGGAGCCAGACTTATTATTCTCTTTCAGCTCAGCTTTCCCAGATTTAAATTAAGAAAGGCAGACAGATTCAAGATCATTTCTGGGGTGCCCTTATGTTGTCTAAAAGTGGATGGCAATTTCCAAGAGAATGATTTACGTTGATTCCTCAATGTGGATGAATAGGGATAGAGGTAATAACTTAAAATAGAAAAATAGATAATAGAAAAAAGTCACTTTTTTATGTAATGATAAGAATAAGATAATTTTGTAATGTTTATATTTGCTGCATGTTTATAATTTTATTTCATCCAAAATATTTTGGATTTCCTCTTGCCTTTTCTTAAATTCAGAATGATAGTGTGTCAGCTAACTGGAGCTGCTACATTCACAGCTGATTATTGATTGAAACACCTAACTAATTTCCCCTTAAAATGAACTGCTAGGAATTGAATTAAAGATTGAAAAGCCAATATAGGGAAATTAGCATCTAGAAGAGACCTAGAAGAGATAGCGGCAAGCTGCTTTTTCAAAAGATGAAATCTGGAAATAGCGTAGCTCATGGGGGGGTGGGGGGGGGGAGGTTAGAAGCCGCCATCCCTTCCAAAACTCTCCACACCCTCTGAGACGTTCGTAGAACAGCCAATACAAACAGCAATAGGACTCTAGAGGGCGCTCCCGTGTAACATACAGAGTGAATGAAGGTGGGAATTTCTCTAGTAAAGAAGAAATGTATAGTAGGGAGCAGTCACCCAAAAAGCAAATGTTCAGTTTAAATAAGTGCAAAAGGAAACATAATCGATTTACTCATCCTAACTTTGCCAATACACGGAGAGGCGAAGCGAAACCGTCCAGATATTTCAACGGCCTCTGAGGTTTCCAGGGAGAGCTTCGCAAGGAGCGCAATCGGAGGCTGGGATCGAGTCCCTCCAGCCTCCCCTTCACGCCGCTGCGGCTTTGCCTGTCCAAACGCTAAAAAGAGCGATCCGAAAGCTACAGAGAGCGCCGGTGGAGGGAAAGGAGGACAAAAAAAAAAAAAAAACATCGTCCGGTGGACAAGGACTACTTAAAGAGCTGGACGGGGCAGAGGCTGTGATCGCAGTGAACATAATCTGATCCCCTTCTTTTTCTTCCTGATGATTCCTGCAAAGGTTGTGGAAGCTCCGAGGGGTTGAAAACGAGCCCCTCCAAGCGCGGGACTTGCGTACTTTGAGAGAGAAGCGAAGGAGACGTCGAGGGATGCGTTTGATTTCAGTGATTCCTTTTAGCCTGGGAATAACAGAACTTTATAAACTAATTGTCCTCTCATCTCTGAACAAGCAGTCGGTTCCTGGCCCCAACCGGTTATTTGTTGCAACAGTTAAAGGGTCAAGAAAGGTTTTATCTCCAGTCCTCGATTAAGGTGAGTAAATCCCTCCTTTTAGTAGTCAGCGGAACCGCACCCTCCACTTGTTCCTGTTATGTTACTTTCGTTTTTCCTCAGACTTCCTTTTACTTCGTTTTGAGCGGTTGTCGTGAGTAGTTTCTGGTTATTTTTTTTTTATTAATATGGAATTAATATGTGGACCATCCCGTGCCTGCTGGTTCTCCCCTGCAGCCATCCACCCGCGGTCTTCTCGGCCACCTCACGTTTTCCAGATGGGAGGATTTCAGGGGAGAATTAAAACAGCTCAAAAAGGAAGTAGCTTCCTCTTAAGGCCTGTACAAATTCTAACCATGGGATTAATTCGGGCTATTGGTCAAGTCAGAGTTTTAAAAATCCGCAGAGCTATTAAATGTGATGGCAGTTGGGATTTTACTGAATCGCTTCCCTGCTTTCTGGGATTGTCTGGAGTTTTGTCAGAAAACTCAGTCTGGTGGCCCAATTGTGTCCTGATAAGAAACCTCACCACATCTGTGAAGCAAAGGTCCTGCTCTTGTGTCCTTCCCAGTAATCTATGTCCAAATCAGAATGAACTTGCTGGAAGGTGGCAATCAATATGATCACCCATGCCTGATGCCTTTAAATCCACCTGCCACTAACTGGATAAGAGGCCAAATACAATAAAACTTTGCCCAAATGGAAATGCCATTTAGCTGGAGGATCCGAGGTGGTGCTAAGATCAGAAAGAGATCTTTTGGATTGAAAAATGTTATGTTCTCTCTGTTCTGATTATCTTTTTCTCAACTGATGTCCTTGGAGATTCTCAATCCTCCAGGTCATGGGTGTCCCAAAGATGCTTTTCAAAAGGCAACTGGACTTTCTTGGTTTTTTCCTTGAAAACATTTCACTTCTCAAGCAAGAAGTTTCTTTGGTTCTGGCTAAATGGTGGGCAAAAGGAGGATTTCTATCCCCGAGAAAGTTGTATGTTTTTATTACCTGTTCCCTGAACCCTTTTGGCAATCTTCTTCAGTTTTACTGCAAGCAAATGTTATCTCGTGAAGTGACATTAAGGAGAAGGAACAGAATTTGCCTCCTTGATGTTAAGACCTTAACTTTTCCTCACTTGTTTGTTTGCAGATAACTTAGCTGTGGCAAACCTTCCAGCAAGCATGGCCAGTGGAACCGTAGTTTTCATCCCCTCTAATGGAGCAAACATAATCCAAACGGTCCCTGGATTGCCCAGTGTTGCTCTTCAGGCATCTGGAGCAACTCCATATCCTCAGTATGGAGCTCAGCAACTTGGGATTTCCACCAGTGCTCCTCAGCAAGTCCCACAAAAGGGTCCTTTGGAGAGATTCCTCAAGGCTGAGCCCAAAGTGCTTGGGGTACGCATGCGTTGCTATGAGCCTGTTTGAATCCATTACGGTTTTAGAGCTATGTAGAGACCTGAGAGCCCCATTTTGAAGTTCTGGAAGTTACCTTGGCTGCTGTCTCTGTTCTTCCTGGTAATTTTATTTGTGTTTCTAGAAAACATTCTGACTCGGATATGCATTCTTTTGCTTTGGCTCCTTCAAAGTGGAGCTCAGCCATGGTTTCAGCCAGGTCTCTTTTTCTCCCTTCCCTCTGAGAAGTGCAACTGTTGGGCATTTCTCCAGAAGAATCTGGTCATGGATTGGCCCAAGCTGGTTGAAGTCACTTTGTGGTTATAACCATGATAACTTCCTCCTGCAGAGAAGTCTGTAGTGAGAAGTGTCATTTTTCTCTTAAAGGCCTATCTTGGTATTCTTATAGACCGTCTTCCTGAAAAGAGCTGTCCCACTGAGAGTCAAACTAGATCATAATCTGGAGTAAATGTCCAATACATAGTGACAATGGTGTCTGAAACTGTCCCTTCTCCCCACTTGGATTTTTCACCATAGGAAACCAGAATAGAGTAGAATAGAATTCTTCATTGGCCAAGTGTGATTGGACACACAAGGAATTTGTCTTGGTGCAAATGCTCTCAGTATACATAAAAGAAAGATACATTTGTCAAGAATCAAGAATCATCAGGTAACAATGCTTAATAATAGTCATAGGGTACAATAAGCAATCAAATCATACTAGGAAAAAAGTCCATATAAATCGTACGATACAGAAGCAAAGCAAAGTTACAGTCATACAGAGTCACAATGTGGGAAGGGGAGCGGGAGATAGGGAGTGATAAGGTAAGGATTTCAAAGTATAGTTTAAGCGCAGATTGGTGAAATAGTGGGAACACCGGTTGAGGGGGAAAGTTTTGGTTTAGCAGAGGTGATGCGGTCGGGCAAAACTAGTGGCCTTGTCTAGTTGTTCAGGCCCGGGTCAACACCTGCAGACTGGCAAGCTTAGATGCCGAGAAACACTTTGAAGGGACTTTTCAAAGATGGATAGAAAGTGAGGCTTTCTGGGAGTGCTAAAAATAAGAAGTGTTTCTCTCCTCAGAGTTCAGCCAAATGAAAGGTTGTCTTACTTGTAGTGTTTCCTGTCCAACAGGCTGCGAACCTCATGATGGGATGATTCCACATTGGCTCTGGGGCTTGTACGCTTTGTCGTCCTTTCACTTCGTACTATCTTAAACCGCTGGAGTGGAGGTACCCCTTTTGGGGAGGGATAAATTTGTAAGTATATGCAAATCGTCTTCAGCCAGCGATCATGGTATTAATGGTTAAGGCCTAATTATAGAAGTCCTGTTGCATGGGAGTATTCTGGCTTCTCAATGGGTGCCAGAATTTTTGTTTGCTTTTCCATTGATATTTGCCAGTGGCACTAGATGACTGGTTTTTCGGTTACTTTTTCCAATAGTTGCATTATCTCTCTGGATCAGTAATGTGATAGCAGGAATGGAAAAATCAAAACTGGGGTTAAGGTGAGAAGCATGCATGCACATTTGAATTTTTGTATGTGTTTCCATAATCACCTCACACTCTTTATAATTCTTCTTCTTCAGAAAACTATTACAGTCTTAAGAACAACATTGGGACAAGGGAAAGGCAAAAGAAGTCCCACCAACTTCTCTTTGATCACAACATTGCTTCCAGGCTTTGTGTCTATTGAACAAGTTCCACCCAAACAGTAGAGAAAGTTGAAACATACAGGATAGAGCAGCTCCTGGTTGACTTTTGCTATGGAACTACTCCCAAAGAGTATTTCCTGATATGTAACCTGCAAAGGCACTCCATGTCCTGTACGTGCCAAACGAACATGAGGGGAAGTTGAGGGAGTCAATTGACCATCATGGGGGTGCTGTTCTGACTCAAGCTCCTTAGTTGTCTAGTAATGGTGTAGTCCTGAGGGAAACCCCCCAAAGGGGGATGTCTTCTGAGTTCTCTGTCTTGAACCAAAAAACGCCAGAAGCCAACTCCTGCTAAAATACTGTGAATTTCGTTTACCAAACTTACTACGGCGAATCATCCTTACCAGTTTGTCGGTCAAATGTTTAAACCACCCTGGCCTCCATTGGAGGTGACATCTAGAAACAGAAAGAAGCGATTGACGGTTAGAAAAGAGGAATTGTGACATTGCCTTCCACTGTGGAAACCCTGTATGGCTGCGGCTTGATTCGGTGATCATTTAGTGGATGTGGTCTGGTTTCATAATGTGGTTATGTGTCGTAAGCATACACATAGAATGAAATTCTGTCACAGCTTACCATCAGTTGGGGAGAATTCTTTTAATCTTTGCATAAACCATTCTGTAACTAGTGACACTAATTGTATTTTCCCTCTCTTGTGGTGTATTGGTAAGGTGAAATGTAGGTAGGACTGAATTTAGCAAAGGGTGATATGGCGTGCTG